>JAUZND010004945.1:0-11439 GCA_034780555.1 Coelogynopora nodosa
TGTTTAGGTCATCTGTTGTGATTGTGTTCGGTTTGATGGATACTTTGTTTTTTGTCGTCAATGAACGAACGGCGGCCAATATTTCTTTACTACTGTTTTTAAAGTCGAGGTTTTTTAATTTTTTGGTTTTATTTTTGATAATTAAAGAAGATATTTCTGTTGTTATGGCGAGGCCGATAAGTTTTTAGAGTAGATTTAATTACAGTTACTAAGTTTCAATCTGCTTCACTTACAAAAACTTTATCGAGTGTGTTTTTTCCTCAAGCAGGTTTGTCAATGATCTGAAGAAAGTTTGTTCTTTCAGTGATAGAATCATTGTCCAGAGTGTTAAAGTTGCCCGCTAGGATAACTTTATGTGTGGAGGAATTGTCCTTAACGCGTACTCGGTTGATGGTTCTAGGTATTGAAGGATAATTTCATTTCGATAGTCTGGTTTTGAAAGTGATAGAGTCAAGCGGCTATAATAAAAAGTGAGTCGTTCAACAAGATTTGCACCCAGTGAATTTCGGGTTCTAATTTCGTTGAGGATAAAAGAGGTCTATTAATGTTTTGTTTGATTACAATGGCAACTCCACCTGCATCTTTCTTAAAGAGTCGGTCTTATCGATATAGGTGGTAATCATCAATTTTAAATGTTTTTTAATTATGGATTTCTTCGAAGTTGATTATATCACAATGGAATTGTTTCAGTGCATGTTGCTTGGCTAGGGAAGCAGTATTGATCACGAAGTAATTTGGATTAGTGACTGATTTTCCCGGGTTTTTGTTTGGCTACTTGCGAAGATGAATATTTATTTTATGCAATTTAGCAGTAGAAGGGGGTCTGAGTGGTTGTATGGGTAACGCGGTCGGCTTCAGCGGTTTGTATGTGATAGCATCATAGTGTTCATTGCGGAGTATCACCTCAGTAAATAGATTAGGTGGAACACTATGCAGTTTGATTCCTTTGGCGTTGGTTGAATGGATGTTCAAATGGAGTTACAGTAGGTTGGGGATGAAGGCGTTATATTGTTCATTGCGGTGCTATTAGTGGTGTAAACCGGGTTTATTTGGGTGAATGAAAGGTCGGAGTAAATCCTTACTGTTTTTAGAGTGGTATAGCTAGTATAGTGGGTAGATGAGATCTCCAAGAGCGGTGTTGTTAATTCTCTGATTCGAATACAACTCGAATAGACTGGAGAAAACCATACAATTGTATATTAATGTAATTTTTGACAATAATAATTATGTGCTCCTCCCAGTTATGAAGTCTGCGTATACTTTAAAATTCCTGCGGGTGCTCATGTAGTGAGTTCAGTCGCTGATTGCTATCTGTCAGTTATCATCCATTCTATCAATGAATTTTTTGTACGTTACACCTGTTTATGATGAATAATGTTCATAACATGATGATCATTAGCATATCTGTTTAGTATAAACTTTTCTATTTGATAGTTTATAAATCAAAAAGCACCCGTATCCGCATTGTGGAATATTTCCTTATTAACTAAAAGATGGTTTGTAGTAAAATGACTTAAAATATTTTTTGAATTAATTGTCCTCTGGAAAACGGTCGGGAGAAAGGGGGGAACGTACTGTAATATCTGATTGATCCGCAATATCTACCCTGCACATATCATATTATTATATTCATCTGCTAAACAAATTCTGAATGATTCTTAAATTTTGATTAAAACTGATATAGATAATGCCCCGTTCAAATATATCGTTACGATGGAGATACGTGGACCAACCCCATTTTTTAACTTCTTAGATCAATATAAACTAAAACATTTTTGTATTGATCTGCATTCCAAACGAATTATATATTGTTTGGATTAGGATAGTAAGATAACATAATATAGAAAGATGCGAAACTTTTAAAGATGTAATATATATATATTAACACTATTAATATATCAATTAATTATTACCTTATTACATTTATGTATTATTTAATTAACTGTGGCTAATATTTATTTATATTAATATAAAAAAATACAATACTATAATAGTATAATGTATTACGCTTAATATTATGAATACGATTATGTTTCAAAATATGCATTAGTAATAGTTTTGTTTATATTAATAGTAATTTCTACTTTGGTATATTTATGAAAAATATGAAATTGAAATTACACGAATTAATTATATTAAGGTATTAAATATCTTAAATATCACTGTATATATTTATTAACTAACTAATTTAAAATATATATATTTTAAAATATTTGTACTCTAATATACATAATAATACTAAATAAAATAAATACTATTATTTTATTTTAATCTAGAACTTAATACTAATATATTGGAAGAATAGTCCCGTTCATAAAAATATTTTAGCGAGACAGCTGTTCGATCAATCTGTTCACAAGCGTTCGATAGCTGAAATCTTAAATGAGATCTTTACTATTTTGTATTTAATATTATTAATGTTACTATAAATAATACAATTTTGGTTTCAAAATGACAATTAAATCCTTAAAAAATATATTTAAAAATAGCAATAACAAGTGCGGTTATTAAACTACTATATATTTTTATTAACATGATCATAAAATGTAAATGCCAGTTCACTTGGGCTGAAGTCAAAGACAATGAAGTTAAACCAACATTTAAAACATTTATAAATGCCAGCTATATCAGTAATTGCCAAATAATGCTCTTAAACAGTGCTAATATTTTTACATTGTCATTGCATGATTATTTAGTTGAATAGTAAGTACTTCTTATAGGCTTAGCTGCATGTTCAAAAGTTGTACTTAACAGTGTTGTATCAGTTGTGCTTATCAGTACTTATTCAATTTCAAATCATTCAACTAATTAGTTGTTATCTCTAATCATTTTCCACTTGATTGATTCCTTATACTATAGCCTTTTACTCATATGTATTATACATATTCTTATAGACTATACAATAGTTGTACATTTAGTATTTTTTTGGTATATATTTATCAGTGTTATGTAGTAGTCATTATTTTTATTATTATATGGTTATAAGTAAAAACTAGAGCCAATTCCACCAAAACTGATGCCTATACCAATTACTTGAGTTAAATGTAGGCCAAGTCCTTAGAAAAACCCAATACTGCATGATTCCAAATATTCTGATGCCAATAAATATATATTTTTAATTTGTTTTACATTATTATTATTATTATTCTGGCTGCCATCAAAATAACTACAATTTTATAATTCTGACAAACAGAATTACATACCAGAAATACTTATAGTATACTTATACATTGTCATTAATACTCAATGACAATTTAATATAAATATTACAATTATATAATAAAAAAAAATTATGGGTAAATTATTTTTTGTAGTTTTTATACTTTGTAGATTTTATAATTCTGGCAAATTAAATAACATACTAGAAATACTTATAATATACTTATACAAATATATACTCAATGAAAATTTAATATAAATATTAAAAAACCAGATTCAGAAATAATTATGTTTCCAAGTAAATTATATAAAAAATAATCATGCTGTTTACCAGTAAATTATAATTAAATATCTATGTAAATTATATTATAAAAATTGTCAGAATTTAGTTATTTTAGTTATTTTGACAGCTGCCAGAAGTATAATAACTATATGTTAATTTTATTACCTATTTATTTGGAATTATTATGCCACTTCTATTATTTTCTTGTGTTTCATATATGTGGTCCATCTCATTGATTTAAGAATCTATATGGGGCATGGTCCATCCCATAACCTTTCCTATATTCCCCTCAATGCAGTACAATAAATATAGGAAATGTTATCATTAATCACTAAAACTCCAATTTCATTATATTTTAATCTAATTATATTCTTTTCTAGAGTGAACTCTAGTTTAACTCTATTCTACTATAATTAACTATAATTACACTCTATTCTCCTCAAACTATCTCCCATTTCACTCATTTAATAAACACTCAGAAATAGTTTAAGTGCCCTATTTTTAGAGAAGTGAGTATGTTTGGTACCTCTCCCATTGTCAGATTGGTAAAAAATATAAGCCTTATATTTATACTAATATTTCTTTTACTACTTTAATTAACTCAGGGTCAGTGGTTGAAAGTTTGAGTCACAATCCAGAGGATGTGGATTCAAATCCCAATCAAAGCATATTTTGTAAGTATCATTGATAAAGTGGGCACACTTCATACACTACTCACTTATTTAAAAATAGGGCCCTTACAATAGTATTGAACTGTCTCTGAGTATTTATTAAACAGATACTGGTCACACTAAATACATCATTTTATTTAGTGTGAAATCAGAGTGGAATGGAATCAGAGTTAGTGATTAATGACAACATATCCTGTATTTACTGTAACATGATTGAGGGATGAACCATGTCCCATGTAGATTCTTAGATAGATAGGATAGACCATATATCTGAAACACAATAAAATAATATAAGTGGCATAATAATTCTAAATAAATAGGTGTAGTATATGACAAATAGGTAATAAAATAAATGCAGTTGATATACTTCCTGCAACTTTTAAAATATAATTTACTTGGAAATGTATTTTTAATATTTGTATTAAATCTTCATTAAGTATTAATGTGTAAGTATACTATAAGTATTTCCAGTATGCTATTCTGTTTGGCATAATTATAAAATTGTAGTTATTTTGATGGCAGTGGGATGTATAACAATTACATAAAATAAATGATATTTATTTATTGGCATTGTAATATTCAGAATTGGCATTGGGTTTTATCTCAGGTACTTGATATCAGCATTGGATTATTCAGAATTGGCATCAGCAGCTGTATTCATAATCAAAGGAATTTTTTTTGTCTGTATAGCAAGAAGTCTTTCTTTACTCAGCAAAGTATCTAAACCAGTATTCATTATGAATTGCTAAGCAAAGAATTTTGACTCACAACAATCATGATTCATAAGTCAGTGTGTGCACTTTTAGTAGCTGATTGACCAATCAGTGAGCATGTGAGTTGTTTGGTTAACACAGTACTTTTAATTTATGACAATTATAAAAGTGCTTCAAATAAATGTATTACTCCCACTCCAATTTGTATGTTATGTATTGACATAAACTAGTACTTTATTTGATTATATTTATTTATGGTACACTTTATTTGATTATATTTATTTATAGTACACTTTATTTGATTATATGTATAGTACACTTTATTTGATTATATTTATAGTACACTTTATTTGATTACATATTAAATTTATTATTTTTTCTTTAGTTATAATGTTTTTTAGTAACCAAGAAGAATTAAGATTGGTTGAATTTATAAACAAAATATAATTCTTGTCTGTATATAGTATAATCTACTCTACAAAAGAGAGTGATATAATATTTTCCATTGTCCCATGCAGTTTACAGCTTGATAATGCAATTCTATTGGCCCTAGCAAAATTCTTGTATACTTAGACAGCTCTATATGTGTCTCATGAATCTAGCAAAAAAATCTTCAAAACAATTTTATTATGAATACCATTTTTTGGTAAATAGACAATTATTGGTCTATTTAGCAAATTGTCTTGATTATGAGTATGGCTGCAGGTTTTTCTCAGGTACTTGCCATATGCATAGGTTTTTTTGGCATCAGAATTGGATTTTATTCAAGTAATTGGCATATGCATTGGTTTTGTGGAATCAGAATTGGTTTTTATTTATAACCTAATTATATTCGCCTCTGTGTTATGTAAACATTACAACATTATTCAGCAGTTTAGAAATTGTTTGAAAGTTTTGGATATAGCTGAAATTTATTCTTACATAAATGTTATATATATATATACTTACAACAATGCTGGCATTTAAAAAGCAGTCAACCAGCATTTAGTGACTATCTATTTTTAATGCTTTATTGGTTTTATAAATTGTATATTAAGGTAGATATATATACATAAATAAACTTATCTTTATTCATTAAGAATCTCTTTTTTTTAAATAGTATAATGTTTTTTGTAATACATGAATTAAATATTAATTTATAAATATTTTAACAACTATTACATTGCTTATCTTTAATTTAAAATAATGGAAAGTATATGGATGAGCTATATACAGTATTATACAGATAATAGTATTATTGAGTTACCTATGTTGAGATTTTCAAAAAACTTCATGCTACTGCCATTGTTGGAATCATTCATTAGAATGGATTTCATTTATTTATTCATTGGAATCAGTATCATTCACAATAAAGACAGTTATCAACCTTCATTGAGTTTCTAAACTCATTGAAAACTGTAATATTGAAGAACAGCCTGGTAATAACTTATTATTTGAATAATTTCTGGCATTGTTACCTCACTTGTCTGTTTGCAAAACTCTATTAACTGTCTTATAATAGTGTCAGGGATTTAATTAAACAGGTCATTCTTTCATATTTTTTAATAATTATGATACTTTCATACTTTTTTAAATGTCTTAATTTTTTAATGCTCAAATTTAGTCAGATTATGTCAATCCTGCTACGGATACTGTTATGATATTGATTTGTTGAATTAATATATCTTATCATATTAAATCAAATAAAGTTTGTTTCATTTCTAAAATTAAGTATACAGAAATTTACTATATTATATTACATATTTAAATTTACAGTTTTATGCCTGCCTTCATTTTACAGAAAATTGGCAGATAATCGGGTTTAGCAGATAATAAGGGGTTCTAATTATTTTACCTTAATGTTTGGAACAACACAACAATTGAATACATGTATATTTCCCATATGTGTAAAACACAATACCTCAATGATAAAATATGCTGAGATACAAGCAAGAGCCTGTAAGATTGCATCTCCAAGACACTTCAGAAATAGTTAAAATAATACTATAGGTTATAAAAATTGTATACATATCCATTTTTCAATAATATTTTTATCAATATTTATATACATAGCCTATAAGAAATTTCTTTATTAAATAGGTCTAGAATATAGAATGTTTTCTATCTAATAAAAAAAATAGCATAATATGATTTAAAATTTAAGACATCTAGAAACAAATATTATTTTGTTGAAATCATTATCATGTTCACAAATGTAAATGTTATTAAATATTATATTATGGTTATTATTACTATTTCAATCAAAAGCAATTTTATTATATCACTATTTTTTTGTAACCTATGTTTCAGTCAATGACATTTTCAATCAATACATGTAATAATAATAAATATATTGTACACATTATATCATCATTATTAACATGCTATTAGAAATTAAAAAATAAATGTAAAATTTGTGCAAATGTTAGTGTCATAATATTATGTCATGTTACAATATAACACTAATTTAAAGTTTATAAATGAAAAATGATATGCAAAAATTTTTCAATAGTTCAGATTAGAGTTTTTTCCTAGTTAGGCAAATCTCCACAAAATATCCAGTATTCTCAAAAAAAATATAATGTTATAATATAATTTGATACTGGTAATTAACACCATGTAATATCATATGGTTTTTTATAAATTAAATTTATTAAAAATATTATTCAAATTAAAATGATATTCAAAACACAACTGCTGTAGTATAGCATTAATTATTTTATAATGTGTGACAATGTAATGACTTATCAGAATTAACTGGAATTTAGCATGTTTTTATTTTATAAACACAAACATCTTTACAACGTTAAAGTAAATGACCATTAGTTTAATTTAGAATTTTACCGATACATTGTAATACAAAATGTAGGTTTCCTTCATTAGATAATACAAATAACATTTTTATAGAAAATACAAAATGTAATATTTAAAGTATCAATATTCGCAATCATTCTTAATTTCATAATACATTTAGTCAAATTTTGGAGTAATATACCAATGTATCTGATTGATTATTATATAAATAAATGAAAATATGAAGAATGTAAAAAACATGTTTATTTTTATATGTTTTTTGTTAATTTGATGCTTAGATATTGCATTATTTAAATATGAATTTGTAGTGTGTGTCTACTAATATATATTTAACCACATATTAGCCAATCATGGTGTTTCAGTATGTAGTTTCAAACCATTTACATATATTTTATACATTGTAATAGTTTTGTATATCTTTAATTTAAGATAATGGCGAATGATGAGGATAAAACTGAGTTATTCAGTTATCTCATTATTGGAGGTGGTATTGCCGGAGTCACATGTGCTGAAACTTTAAGTCAACTTGATCCTACTGCCACTATAGGAATCATTTCAGTATCATCCACGATTAAAACAGTTATCAACCTGCGCCGAGTCACGAAACTCATTGAAGACTTTGATATTGAAGAACAGTCGGGGAATACCCTAATGATGAAATGGCCTAATGTTTGTCTAATTTCTGGCGTTGTTACCTCGCTTGTCTGTTCACAGAATTGTGTGCATCTGTCTTGTGGTAGAATACTACATTACAACAAGTTGTGCTTGGCAACTGGAGCTTCACCCAAATTAATTGACTCTGAAAGTCCTCTCATATTGGGAATTCGAGAGACAGAAAGTGTGCTTGCCTTTGAGAGCCGTCTGAAAGGTGGGTTGGTTCTAGTGTATAATCTTATTGAGTAATATTGAAATAAGCTGTCATTGGACTAGATTACTTTAAGAATTTGATTATTGAACATAATGTTATTCTTTATTATTCTATTCTAAGGTAATCAGTCTTCACCTTACTTGTATATATATATATTTGATCTTTAAATATCTTCTTCGTGTTTGCTACATGTGCTTTGTTTTTATAAAAGTATTAATACTAACGATTTCAATAATAATTGAAATTTCATTAACATGTTTTTAAATATATATTTTGGAACCTTTTATTTTATTATTAAAATATGGTCATATTTTCTTAATAACTACATTGTTCAAAAGCTACATTCAAATTTACATATTTACTTTTATTATCATGTGTAAGAGCTGAGTCGGTATACTGTAACTTGCTATTATTCTCATAGATGTAAAATTAAAGTTTATAAATATATAATGTATTTAATTTCTAAAATAGTTATAAGTTATTGTATATTAATTAAAAATAAGAAGCAAGTGATACTTATTGTGTAAAACATCCTTTAGAACATGAGTTGGAGAAAAACCTCCAAAATTAAAAGTTTTAGTTGATATTGTTGATGACCTAACACAGAAAATATTTACACAAATTATTTGTTTGGAGATATTTTTCCATTATATTAATGGTATAAATTAGATTTTTGACAAAACATAAAAAATAACATAATGTGATTAATTTAAAAATGCGTTGAATATTAAAAAGCCTACATTTAGATATTTTTTTGAATACTTTATAAATACTAAATATATTGTAAATATAACTGCTTTTAACATTGTCAAATTTGTTTTATTGACTGGAAAAGGTGCACGACGGGTAATGCTGGTTGGTAATGGCGGCATAGCAACAGAATTGGCATTTGCTGTTTCTGGTTGTGAGTTGATTTGGGTCGTTAAACACGCTACTATCACGGTGACCTTTCTGGATGCCGGAGCTGCAGCTTTTCTGCGACCTCATTTGTCTTCTGATTCTACTAAAAAAGAAGAAAGTAAGAATTGTATTACTTTGTAGAAATTTTATCAGCATTCGGAGATACTTTGAAAGTGTTTCAGGATCCACATTAATTTAGTAATTTGATTTCAATCCTATTGCGCAATATTTATATTTTTGCACAGTATTATATTAACTATATTTTTATTAAGCTTTTACTTTTTTCAATCCAAAACACTCTTTTAATAATAGGTCCTAGTATTTATTCAAATTTTCAGTTCACATCTATTCAATTTGAATGATTGTTCTAGATTTGAGGGAGAATTAATACAGTTTAATAGTTTTAGTTAAGTGAATCGCTACTAATTATGGTGAAATGATTTTAAATTTAAAGTATCGTTCAAAAAGTATATGAGGTGATACTATATCTTTTCAATGTAACTAATCCTAAAAATGAGAACATGAATAAATTGTATATATGTAAAGTGTGTCGTCAGAAGAAATGACTAATTTTGGCTAGATGTATTGCAGACTACGTCATTTCGAACTGAAAATATTAATTTCAGTTAATGGAGTCGAGTCTTCTGTTCCCTGCAGACACCATCTCTTCGCCGAGTAAGAGCTGCAGCCAGCACCACTACGATACCAGCAGTAAGAAGAGGTACACTATTTCGCGACTGCCCGCTCTAGGTACCGCTGCTGCCGAGGCTGGCTGTCACCTTGGCGGTGCTCTGGGGCCTAGCTGGGCCGATGGACGGGTTATGAGGGCAGCTGGGGACGGTGATCGACATATTCAGGTGATTGGGCTGTCTGCAGATGGCTTTGTGGTGTTTTTATGTTGACTATTTTAATAGGGATGTAGTTTATGTTATTTTTAGTAATTGTTTTAAGGTGGTTATTGCTATAAAAAATTAAAACGTGAAAAAGATTAATGAAATTGTTTATTTTATTTAAAAAGAACTTATTTCAATTATGTTTGCAATGGACAATGTTTTTAAAATTACCTTCTGAAACATTTAATTTAAATATTAAAATTATTAATACTATCTTATTTTTTGTATTGCATGTATCTGAAAGGTGTGAAATAATACATATATACGCCAATTGTATAAGGATAATTAATTATATAAAAAAATCCTCTTAATTCCCTTAATTACCCTTAATTACCCTTAATTACCACACCACCCTATAAAAACAACATTTATTATTGGTTTTTTCCTTTTTTGCTAATATTGTACTCTCGGTATGTTTTATCTGTATTGCATTGTGTACAGCGGGATGACCGGTTCCTCCCTTCTCATAGGTCATATATAAATGTGAAGTTTCGGCATTGTACACTCCTGAACAAGTGTCTGCGTCTTCAGAACTCAAGGCTCGTCTGAAAGATTCCATTCAGTGGCCACTCTACGTTCTATTGACAGACAATTCTCTGCATGGAGTCGACTTCCTGGTCAGTGCCACTGGTGTCATCCCAAACGTGGCTGATTTCCTACCAGGTAGAGTTAGTTATAGTAGCCTCCTTACTAACATATATTAAGTTTTTGAAAATATATATTACTACAATGGAAAATTGTTGGGGAGGATGTTACCTTTGTCAGTATATTATATGGGTTCCTCTGTTGGTCGTTTTTATTTAAATGCTGTCAATTTTTTATATTTGATTTTAATTTTATTAACCGGTTAAATGACATCGTCGTGTACACAGGACACCCCTAATTTATTCGCGAACTGAACTTTTTACTAACTTAAATATATTATCATTATGAAGTACTCTATTTAATAATATAATTAGTATAATAAAATGTTATATACGTAAATCCTTTACTCTAAAATATTAATTATAATAGTGCTAAACCCGTCCTGTACACAGGACAGGTTTTGCATGGCTTATATTTAAGATACGATAACTGTCCATATTTATATATTTTGGCAAATTATGTAAAACACCTTAGTTACATAATATTATTACCCAATATATAAATGACTATTCTC
>JAUZND010004946.1:0-11439 GCA_034780555.1 Coelogynopora nodosa
ATTGATTTTGTTTATATTCAATTGATTTTGTTTATATTCAATTGATTTTGTTTATATTCAATTGATTTTGTTTATATCCAATTGATTTTGTTTATATCCAATGGATTTTTTAAATATTTAATTGATTTTTTTAATCATTCAATTGATTTTTTAATCATTCAATTGATTTTTTAATCATTCAATTGATTTTTTAAATATTTATTTGATTTTTTAAATATTCAATTGTTTTTTTAAATATATAATTCATTTTTTAAATATTCATTTTATTTTTTAAATATAAAATTGATTTTTTAATTATTGAATTGGTTTTTCTAAATATTCAATTGATTCTTTAAATATTCAATTGATTTTTTTAATATTTCATTAATTTTTTAAATATTCAATTGATTTTTTAAATATTTAATTTTTTTATTGTTATAATTGCTAAAAATATAAAAAATCAGTTGGTGCGCCAACAATTAAAACAGTAAATATAGACTATTGCTCTCTTTTTATATAAAAAAAAGTTGCAGTTTTGTAATGTAAGATTGTTTTGTGTTGAAATTCTTCCTTTCTTGACAAGAACTCTTCTGCAACTTTGGGTTGCCTTTGATCTCGAATTACGTATCAGAATAAGCGCAATTGTTTGTAATTTTGTTATTTATGCTAATGTTTTCTTATTAGTATTAAAAAAATAAGTTGTTAGAAATAAATGTTGATAACTTTTTTAGTTGTTTTAGTTGAATTAATTGGTTTTATTTATGTTTATAAATATGTAAGCTTGTTTTCTAACAGATTCATCTGATACTCACTCACAAGCCTATTGTTTATTTCTATATTGCGAAAGAAAAATAGATTCACACAATGCTTTTCTTTTTACCTTAAAATGCCAAACGTATAAAAATATCAAAAAACATTGTTTATAACGTCTTACTGACTACTTGATTACAATTTTCGAAGTTTTGATTCGAATAATTAAATCAGTTCAGTTGTCCAAATTCTAAGATAAATTGCATTTTACAGAAATCGCACAACATTTTTTTATTAAAAACTAGTATTGATTCTGTTAATTTTCTTCGATGTTTTATTGGTTCACGTGATTAGCCAATCAGAGCACGATCTCCCTGTCAAAGTCTGCCCTCCACCGCCAAGGAAGCCATCGTTGAGCGCTATGGTCTCGTGTCTCTCGATGCTGAGGAGCGAGATTGCAGACCGCAAATGCCAAAATGGGTGAGTCATCTATCGATATATAATATATTTAAATCGACTTCTGCGCCACGCCTTGAATTTCAATTTGTCAACAGCAAAAAAATATTTTTGTAAAATTAAATATAAATATGAAAACAATGGATTAAAAAAACTGTACAAAGTTAAAAAAACTGTAATTAAAAAAAATCTAACGTACCTAAACACAACTTTAAATATTTATCTATTTGCAGTTTTAAAATGTTTAAAAAATATTTTAAAATTATATTACGGCCTAAAAGGGTTTTTACATAACTAAAACTATATTTTTGATATACATGGGGATCGTAGGTCTACATGGTAGTTTATTTTCCTGATATTTTCACAAACTGATATTGTAGTAGTTGTTGTATTGTTGTTCTGGTAATAAATATTTCCTATTATGTGATGGAGTATACTACTACTTAACACCATCAGTAGTATTTTAAAATATTTTATCTTTTTGTATATAGTAACAGGCTTTTTTCAGTTTTGCGTTTTGCCACCATTTACAAAATTCATAATATAATATAGTAACATTTAAAAAAATAGTGTTGATTGATATATATTACTAATTATAATCGAATTTAATTATTTGATTTAAATGTTTATTTTTTTTAATTAGTCAGCTTTGGAAGAAAGTATGTATTTTGCAATTATTGCACTTATTTAAGAAATATATATTTTCTTTTCATTTCAGGAAGAACCGACCAAATCGAAGCGTTACCTCAACGGACAACTTGTAGATACCAAAGGTGCCAAATATCTGGTTGTCAAGAACGACGACACTGAGTCAACCGCCGCTGCCAAGCCGACCTACTTGAAGCCGTTGAGGAAGTATCGATTTCATTGATCGACATGTGTCAATTTGGTGTCTTGTTGGACTGGTCCTTTTCTACCTCTTTTCAGCTGCAACACCAAATTAGACTACTTTGAGATGGAGTTTCTAGGGGTTTTTATTCCTTTAGATCCACTTCCCAGAATAGAAAGTTCATCGGTAAATATGAGAGGTGTGTATAATATGTAAATGAATCGATTTATTGTATTGGATGTCGTTATGAAGTTATCGTTATCGTTTGTTTTACTTCACTTCGTATAATTTGAAATAAATTGAAGAATTCAAGAATGTCGCTTTTTTTATTTGATTTAATCGAATTTTAGGCAACATTTGGATAAATTCAATATTATTTTAGAGTTGTAATCGAGTGTTTTTTGTCCGTTTGTCGCTTGTTAAATCAAATTAAATCTGTATTTTATAATATGTTTTCGTTAAATCCCAAAAGAAACAATATATTCCTGGCTGTTGATAGAATTGAACTAGGAACACTCATTTCAAATATTCTAATGCGGTTGCATTGCTACCATAGTTACCATAGTTACCATAGAATGTTCAATATGCTCATCTGTAGCCTGCAATTATCAGCAGTTTGTAAAGTATTGTTGTTTATAATACTGTATTAATATTATCATTATGATCAAAATTAACTTCAGACAATATAATTACATTTCATTCGAAGTTTATTTGTAGTTTTCCCAAATATTTGTTACATATTCTTTAATTAGAATTCTTTTATAATAAATACTTATTTCTGGCACTTCAGTGATCTATAATTTATTATGAAATTAATTCATTTTGTAATACATAACCATTTGCGGTGTACTCCATATTATTTTGTTTGGATTGTATATTTTATTCTGTTTTAGCTGATATATTTTGTATTTTGTTAGTAGTTTGCGCTATGAACGGTGTAATTGAACAATCCAAAAGTTCATTTTTTTGTATTTTGTTAATGCCCAACCGGTTTTTTTTTAAAACAATTTTGTGTAGATGTTGCATTTGTATGATATTACATTTTTGCTCAAAGTATATATTTGCATTTATTAACGCTTTTCTACGATGTTGTCTTCTTTTACTAAACATAGTTCGCTTCAAAATATATTAATTTATTATTCTCCTCGTTAAGCGACTTTGATTTTAGAATTTTTTCCTATATGGTTTTAACCGGTTGGTGAGGTGGTATAATTGACCATATTACTAACATTCAAGAATATAATATCGGTTACTCAGTTAAATTGTTAAAAAATCATCCTATAAGAGGTATAAATATAAATTGAATCGACTTCCATGTATTGTAAATCTTATCATGTTTTTGTATTACTGTTACATGATTAGAAAATAGATTTAAATATTGCGTTTCTTTTAGTATCTGATACTATAGGAAATATATAGTCTGCAGTGATAGAAGTGCGTAATATGAGTTTTTGTAACACTTTTAATCTAACAGAAGTGTCTGCAATTTTAAGGCAGAGGGTGCTAACTTTTTAGGCAGAAATCACGCCAAGATTTTGCGAAAAGCTTTTCCACTTTTTGGAAGGGATCCCATGTGACCTTGCAAGAAATTTTTAGGCTCTCTATGTAAAAGTCACCAAATTTTTTTAATAATAATTTCAATGGTGATCAGGAGGGGCATGTCCAGACTGACTGCGCCTAACCTCTAGGAACGCTCCCCTCCTTGGAGACGTACTGATTGCATAAACTACCCGTCGAAAATAATTTTAAAAAGTATTTTTATTTTTTAAATTTAATTATGCTGACAGTGCTAAATGGTCACAGCTAGATAGGCCTACCTACATACTTTCTTAAAATGTAAAAAATTGAGAAATTATTTTGAAACTTCGTTTCAACTTTCGTACTTCTTTTTTATGTTTAAATAACATTTAAGTTGATCATTGTTGATTACATTGTCACGTGTCAGACTAAAAAATAGCTTATTTCATAAAAACATTTCATTTCACTATCATTTATAACGTTGCGAACATGGCTTACATTTTCATCCTTCCAAAATATATGTTATCTTTAAATTTGTTCAATTAATTTACGTTGTACTAATTAAAAAATCTTATCATATTTCCATAGACTTATACTGTACTACCTCTAACATATAACATAATGGTAGTAACATATAAGTCTATGCAGCATATTTCATATTCTAACGCAATGTGAATATGACTTTGAATGTATTTATTACAGATATTGTCATTAAATATATACTATACTATATATACTATACTATGTGCTCGAATATTCATAAAAATTCTATAGTATCATTCAAGTACTGAACATAATAAACCTTACAAAGGGTATGAAATATATATAAAAACTCAAATATTAATAGTTAAAACAAATTTATCGTTCCGCTTGATAGCAAAAACTAACAAAATGTAATAAAATTGTGTAATAAATATAAAAAATTTCTATATCAATCTGTACAAATCAATTTATAATAATGATTTGAGGATTTAAAAAAAATTATTCAATTTTAAAATAATTGGAAAATTATTAAATTATTTTTGCATAATATTTTTCATTATATCACTAAATGTTCAATTTTTATATTTAAAATGTAACTAGTTAAAGAACTTTCTAAAAATAACAATTGAATATTTGCGGTTTATTGTTTATTGATTATTCATGTTATGGAAACTAAATAATGTACGCTTTTGCACTTACTTTATATTTACAATAGTAAAAAGTATAATAAACTATTCTTTTTTGCGTATTTTGAATATATATGAAGAAATGCAATAAACATAGAAGAGTTCAATCTTAAAATTATAATGCACTTTAAAAAAGCACTCCCTTTAAGGGGGCAATATATATATATATTTAGAATTAGCATTTTATATGTCTCTTACGTTTACTAATATTCTATAATAGAGGCGTCGTAATGATGAAAAATTATTATACAATGAAATGCTCCAAAATTTATATACTTGATAAAAATATTGTTTAAATGTTTAGATAATTTAAATTTATTTTTAATTATGTAATAAAAAGTAACAATTTTGAAGGGACTGGATACTACGAAATATATCTATAAGTTAAAAGAAAAACACATTGAAAATTATATACTTGAATAATACAACACATTGTTTCATTATTAAATATATAAATAAATTTATTTATTAAAATTAAAAGTTTTATGAAGCGGTATTAGTGTATTTTACGTATTAACTTCATAGTACCTGAAATCATTCACTGTTATATTTCTAAGACACTCGCATGTGCTTCTTTTATTGTGTTTTATTTAATTTATTTGTTATTTTGTTAAGTTTTGAACACGTACTTTATAATAATTGAAATACGGAACTGTCCTAGATGGAAAAGAAATCCAAGCTAAAGTCTAAACTGGTATGAATGATGTTTTTTTATGGTTTATATTGTTATTTCAGTTTTTAAATCCAATTAATTAAAATTAGTTTCTTAAACGGTCATTTCATGTGTGATAATATGCTAGAGGAATGATTTAAATTGTAATCTGCAAAACTTATAAAAATGCACATACACAAATAAATATGTATTAAGCCTTTGTGGCTGATTATGATCCTATTAATTCCTTTAATTTAGAGGAGTCAATGAATTCCTTGGCTTAATTAGGCAATTGCCATTCTTGAATTCTTGACATAATTATTTTAAATAACCTTGCTATAATAAAATATACAAACATTTATGTCTAAATATATAATAATAAATATAATGTTACATTTGTAATTTACAAAAATAGACTTAGTTTTGTCCGATTTTGTGTCCAATGTTAGACTTAGAATATACACATTTTTTCTTTTAATTATTCAACCTTGTTTTATATTTTTATTCATGAAAATATACTAAAATTATATGTGTATTTATATATGTAATATTATATTACATTTTAATATATTAAAATAGATTTACAGCTGATTTTCAGGAATGTGATTTTTGGTCAGATTTTATTTTTTCAATTTTATGCAATAAATATTGGGGTTAGGTTGAGAGTGCCTACATCTATTTTACAATCACATCAATAATACACACAAGCAAGGCCAGGTAGTCAAAATGAAAAGCTTGGATATGTCTCCAAAGTGTATATTTATTAATAGTAATCATATAACCTTATAAATTCAATAAAATAATTTTAATTTACAATATTTTTATTATATTTTCAACATGTTTGGACAAAACTTTTTATTTTAACACTTTTGAATAAAATTGTCATAACACTTTATTACACCCCATATAAGCAGTGTATTCTAATCTGACATTAATTCATATATTTTTATAAATGGATATAAATTACATTAATATAATATGAGACATATGTCATGATTTATATATATAGTTTAATTTATACTTTTTGTTCAATGTTTATTAATTAAACTTTCATGTGAATTATAAATCTATTTTATAGGTAATATGAAATTGTATTATTTTGTATTCTACTTATTTTACATTTTTGTAGAATGTAAGGTACATTTTCATAACAAGTGTTACCTTTAAAACATAAAAGTTAGATTATTTTATTTCAATATCTATGAATCATTAATAATATCATTCATAATATTTACTGTTATTTTCTATTATATACTCATATGATTTTTCACCATTATATTCTATATTTGCCTAATGACATTTTAAATAATGTCACATGAGCCAAAGTTAAATGTTGACCTTTATTTCAAATTGAGTTATAGACTAATATATAATACAATGGTAAAATCATATAAGATTATTGTATAATAATCAATATATTTTTAAGCATTTGATTATATTTATGAACAATTATTGTTAAATTCTTATTGTCATAAATAAAAAAATTGTATTGATAAAATTGAATATGAGTCTTTAGCAAAGTATCTTCTTGCAGATATCCACAGAGTGCACCATCTTTTCTGTGGTATTGTCAAATTAAAGACATACAGCAGAGATCATTCCAAAAGTGTTGTGAAAGTGGTGGTATGACATTACAGTTTGACTTTAGTGAAAATTTTATTTGTGAACTTCAGGATGAGGTGCAATTAGAACATTTGAACAAACCATAGATCACATTGTTCACAGCTGTGTTTTAGAAATATGATCAAACATTGACATTTGGGTGCTATCAGATTGCATGACCCATGATAAATATGCTATCCATGCATTTATCAAGTATATCCTCTACAATCTGCAAGTGAAGGATGCCCTGGGGCAGCCTGGATATTGATTCTTCTATAAATATTTTATTTAAACAATGATACACTTTTTCAACAATTCATTTGCTACATTTAATATTTTCTATTGAATTGGTTTGGATTTTTTGCATCATGTCATGGGAAAGGTGCAGTTGACAGAGTGGGCGACAGCCTGAAGCAACTGGCAGCCATTGAGAACAAAAACACAGTTCAATATAAAATCCTGACTCCAAAAACATGTCAACGGAGAGATTTTTGAAAAAGCAAAGCCAGTTCAAGGGACACAGAAACTGCATTGTATTTGAGCCATTGTTAAAAAAGAAGTCATCCATAAGACTTATTTTGAATCAACCAAGTTAATAAAGACAAACATTCTTTAAAATAAATAAGCTAGGACATTTTCAATTGTATAACAAGCATTACCTTTTAAATTAATAATTATATGTTAATCTTATTCAGTTTATTGACTAACAGATTTGTGTCACAATGTATTGTATGTATATTGTTCAAATAGAAAAGTTTACTAATTTATTGCTAATAGTTTGGATAATAGCTACTTTTAATGTGTTAACATTTGTGTATGGTACAATTTTAAATAATGAGTGCTTCCATCAATTCTATTGTAAAATGCTTAGCTATTATAACATATGTTTTTCAATTTCTTACACATTAAAACTTTGAAATGTTTACTATACCTTAAGGTATAAGATTTCTAGATATATATTATATATTCCAAAATAGACTCATTAATTTGTTTTAATGGGTATCAAAAGTAATAAGCAATTATTTAATTTTAAATTAAATTAATAAAAAAATTAATGGTTAATAAAAGTAATTACTTTGGCCTTGTTCATATTTAATTGTCACTAAACATTATTTGAATTGTTAAAATTATTAAAGTTATATTACTTCCAATAGTTTTATTTTAATACAATAAATAATTTTAAAATAACTATATTACTTGGGTTATGTAGTGTTTAAACTACTATGTTATAATTCCATACTATGTACCTAATTTAGCTTTACAAATTTTGCCCATTTCTTTTATTTCAGCTAAAATTCAAGTAAGATTTTATATGTCAAATGTTGCTTTAATATTACAGTATAATTCACATATATTGTCTTCACCTAAAATGTCTATTTGCACATATCATCTTTTTTATTTAGGCCTGGCAAATTTCTTATCTTTTATATATTATACAATATATATTCATCTAATTTGTCTATATTGTAATTTTTGGCTTTTCATTGAGAAGATAAAATAGGGGAATTCTACTTAAGTTAAAATATATGCACAATGACTTTGTATATTGTAAACTTAACAAGATGCATTATTGTATTAAGTTGCATAAAATAATTAAAATTTGAAAATTAAAAATATACTTTGAAGCCTTGTATAAGTTAATAAATAGTCATATTACCTTTAAATATTTATTTTATTCATTTATGATTTATATATTTTTTGATTGCAATGAAAGTCTTCATTAAATTTTTGGATGAGTTGTAAATTATTTAATGAAAGTATTTATTAATATTCATTATCAATTAGATGCAATACACACGTTGGCTTAATCATGTATGGATGTTCCAAATTTAAACTTAACTAAATTGTAAGATATAGAGAAGTTATAATTTATGAATTAATTATGGTTTTCATGTATTCAATGTGGCATACAAAACTAGACTATATGCAGATACTTTGCAACTCTAAAAGTTTTTTAAGTACATATAACTTATAAACTTGTGTTTGCCAATTGGATTATATGTTATGTCTTGCCATTTCTAGGCAAATATGGGTTTTCCTTTCCCAAAAATTGTTGTGGCTACATGATGGATAGAAAATTTTGATGTAATACATTGATTCTTATCAATCACTGAGAAACATATATCAATTGAATAATTAAACAGCCAACAGGTGTCAATAATACTACCATATTGTTTGATGATAATATTTAGCTGTTTAAAAATAACTGACCTTCTATCAAATAAACATGATAAAATAAAACAGGATTCATCATATTTATATACATAATGAATTTTTGGGCATATCTAATACTTTTTGGTAATTAAATGGTTGTATTACTATAAACTAAGTAAACTTTATAAATTATATGTATGTGTTGATTGCTCTATGGACATCTTCCAACTAACTGAAAGTCACTGTGGAGTATGGAATCTACTATTCACAAGAAGACAATTAGTTCAAAAAATAAATCACTATAGCTAAGTAGTGATATCTTAACATTTAAATCATATATGTAGTTATATATATAGTTTCATTTTGTATAAGTTATTATTCAATTTATTGCATAAATAAACACATTTTATTAATGATAAGTTTTAAAAACATATTTGTTATACCAACTTTTTATGTATAATGATTTTTTCTTGTTTTTTGTTGATCAGATTTATGTAAATTTAACTGTAGTGTTGATATCAATATTTTAACCTAGGTCTCTCAAGTAGTTGTTATTATTTTGTATACTACGATTTCAAAGCCACTAATTTAATATTTTTAATAAACATTTTATATAATTTTTTTACAATATCTTGGAAACTGATTGGGATTGATTGCATAATAGATTATTTTACACATAATAAAATAAATTTAATAAATTTAAATTAATAATAATATAATTTTATAATTTTATATTTTATAAATTATAATATAATAATAATATTAATAATATAATAATAATAATTAATAATAATAAAATTAATAATTTAAATAAAATAAAAATTTAATAAATTTAAAATAAATATAATTTACACATAACAAAATAAAACTAAAATTAACTGGTGTAGCTCACATCATTTTTATGTGAAATACTTTTATCTAAATTCATTTATTTTCTATAGTTATTGGCCAAACATTCATACTACTGTAGTAGGACAGTTAGAATAAAGTACATATTTCAAAATTGTGGAATTTTTTTTTATTGCATACCACTTAAATGTATTTAAATGTTACTTTTCAGAATCTGAAAAATCCTAAAGTATATGAATCCATCCTCTCCAATTTGGACTCTCATGCTCGTGTAAGTTTATAGTTTATGTTTATTTTTTGACAGTGTATGAAATAAACATCAACTTTAAAAAGTAATCGATTGAAAGTTTGGAGAACTAGTTTAACAGAAATTAATTTATGTTATAAATATCTACGGTATGTTTTTAAATAAATATTTCTTCTTTAACTGGTTTGATTGTTTTTTAAAGTGTTTGGTACTTTTTTGTTGCATTCTTAGAGTACTATTTTCTGATGTTTTTTAAAACTTTTGTACAGTCTTATCAAATATATTTATATCTGATCTACTTTTGTCTGTGTTACTGACTTTTATGGACTATTTTGTGGAATGGAATAACATTGTTATTGTATAAAATTAAATAAAATGGGATATATCGGATTCACAATGGATTTATTGACTATTTTGGATAATTTTCAGTGACTGAATGGCACATTTTGATCACAATTTTAATAGAATATATTGTATTACTTACACATGATTAAACTTTGTAATTCTTTTGTGTTAGTACCTCCATACATATCTTCTCGTTTACTTAATTTATAGAAGTCATTTTGGAACGTAGAATCTATTATCCATAAAAAAACGGAGTTCCTAAAAAGTCACTGATCATTTTATTGCATCATTAAACACATTTTATATTAATGGAAAAAATTTTTCTTTACTTTAACTATATTTAACAAATTTGGTTATGGTATCGTATTTTTACGTATAATGTATTTCTCTAGTTTATATTGATCCCCGATATATGCGATTTGACTGTAATTTTAGTTTTTATTCTTTTAGCACGAATCGTATATAAAAACATCATTTACATTAATGTACTTCGTAGCTCTTGTGTGGCAATGTATTCTCAATGTCTCCTAACCTCCTATCCTTCACCAGCTCCTGCTCACCATATCCGACAAGACCACGATCCAGAAGCTGGTGGCACACACTCCCCTCTCTCACCTCCCCCGGGTCACCGAGGCCCTCACCAATCCCGACCTCCTCCGCCAGCGCGCCTCCCTCTCCCGGGGCATCGCCCAGCTCCGGTGGCTCCGTGCGCTGCTCCGGCGGCAGCCCAGTCTGGTGGTCACCTGCCGCCGCCGGGGCCTGACGCTGATCAAGGCTCTGCTGCCGGATCGGTACGCCACCGGTGAGGAGGCCTGCCACTCCCAGGTGGAGGGGGCGTTGGCGGCCCTCGACTTTGTTACCAAGAAGCAGAGGCGGGCAGCAGCGGGAG
>JAUZND010004947.1:0-11439 GCA_034780555.1 Coelogynopora nodosa
TTCACCCCCTTGCCCCCTTTTCCCCCCTTTCAACCCCCCTCCCTTCACCCCCCCTTTGGGGGGAGATAACGTCACTGGTTTCGGTTTGCTGCGTTAGAAGTCGCACTCATAAACTACTGTTATTATTAAGTTTTACAAAAACACTTAAATGATTATAATTATTTTCATCCTTACGTCGAATAGCTTCAATGTATTCTCTACCCATTATTAGTATCGTATTTACATGCTGTATTATATTAACAGAGTCTAGATAGAAATGCGCATTTTTTAAACAAAGTGACTTTCTGCCGTTATTGTGACATGAGCAACAGGATGAGTCAGAACCTTTATATGTTCAGTTTTATTGTAAATCAATAAATGTTCTGGCGCGATTACTGTGTAATCAATTATTCCATATTAAATATTGAATATTTTTTCCATCGTTCATATATTAACAAACTAATAAACGATAAACTGATCCTTAATAATTGATTCTGTAAAGTTATTTGCATCACTTGTTTATGTCATTGAAGTATTTACTACCAAAAAGTTAGTACCTGGCTTTTGCCTATTTTTTCTCGGTTCCAATTTAGTTATTTATAATTACAATATTGAATCCCAATATATAAAACAATGGTTATAAAGTATGCAATATAAATATCTATTGATTTAACGATTCGAAATCCAACAAAAGGCAGTTTCTGCCATATGAAATAGAGACATTTACTAGACGATGCCTGCAGTGCAAATAAACATCTTATTCACTGTATGAATCGGCTTATTTATATTTATAACAAACGATAGTTGTACATAATCTTTTACTTTTTGATTAGGCAACTCATCAGATAGACCAAGCTACATGCAGCACACTACAATGTTCTCTTCTCTTTTTCTCTCTCCACTATAATGTTATCTTCGCGTGTGTCGGTTGTATTTATAGCGGTTAGATAATTTAAACGATCCATCCATCTGCTTTTTGTTTTTGCTGTTAGGTAGACAATCGATGGAGCCATCTTTAAATTTATTTTCAATAAAATACTAGCAGTAATAACACTGTATGGTACCCTAAATATAATATTCCATTTCACTCCTCAATACCTTCACTAAATAAAAAAATCACAATTAAAAATATGAAACGATCAGAAATTATCAAAACGACTGATTCAAAGGGGTGGGAATCGCCGAGTGGTTAAAACGTTGGTTTGCGGATGCCAAGGGTGTTGTCACGGAACAGGTTCGAGCCCGCTCTCGGACTCTCCCGATCCTGGCTAACAGCTGTGTTAGTCGAGCGTTATTTTGGGTTCATATTGCATGAAGAATAGGGGGCTCTGAATAACGCCGTCATTAAATTTTTACTAAACTGAATAACAGTGACTGAAAATTACAATCCGGAATAACGCAGTCACATATTTTGTCAGGGTCGGAATAACGCCGTCACTTATATTGACAGGTTTGAAATAACTATTCAGTGATGGCGTTATTCAGTGACGGCATTTTTCAGTGACGACGTTATTCAGAAATACAGTTAAATTAAGTGATGTATTATTCCAACCGTCAAAATATGTGACGGCGTTATTCCGACACTGTCAATATAAGTGACGGTGTTATTCCGACCCTGTCGAAATATGAGAGGGCGTTATTCCGACCCTGACAGACTAAAAAAATAGATAAGGAATTTAACATATCATTGTTATACAGTGACGGCGTTATTCCGACGACGCTTGAACAATACTTCTGTAACTTTGTGTGGTTGTGTTACTTAGATTAAAAATTAAGCCTATAAAAAAACAATCAGCACCAAAACAACTCCAGAAATGTCAATCGAAAAGAATTTATTACCATCAAACCACATATAATTATTTAAAATATGTTCAAATCCAAAAATGGCAAGTCAGCTGTGGATTTCAAAAATCCAAAAAGGCAGAAACATAACTTGGGATGAGATGATAAATAAGATCGCATGTAACAATTTTAATTTATAATTAAAAGGGGGGCTGAAGAGTTAGCTAAACGATGGTGCGAGACTTTGTGGCCTCAGCGGATGAATATCAAAAAAATTAAATTAATAAATAACGCATATATATTTTTTAATTATTGTGGATTTTATCCTTATTCGAAAATGTATAGACCTAATAGTTTCCAAATAGATGTGTTATCAATGGATAGTGACCACCGCTAGCGTGCTCCTACTTTCAGCGGCTCAGTACAACAAGACGCAACTGGCCGCATATTTGATGGCTAAAGGAGCTCAAATTCAAGTCGTCGACTCGGAGGGGGATACCGCGCTGCATTGGGCCGCTTTTAAAGGTGAGATCATTTGAGCTGGCTGCTCTACTCTATACGTCTTAAGTCTATCCTGCATCGATTTGCAATTATATCGATTTTCATCGTATCTCTTTATGGAATATTTTGTTTGTCGAGATTATGTTCAAAACGTCAAGCATTTACTAAATAAAGTATGAGAGCCAATAAGCTACGAGTAATAAATAATCTAATATTTCAGCGGTGCAACGCTCTATGAAAAATACAAAAAAGGTATTGCTGCTTAGGGGGAACTAGCTATTACTTATTAATATATTTACTAATTATTTTGTTTTTTATTTATTTATTTATATTATTGTATATTTTATAATATGTTATGTATGAACTTCGTCAATAAATGTTTGATTTTGAAGTTAGACAATACCCATCTTAATGCTTCCAGCCTCCTGTTCGTTATATACAGAGTGTCCATCACCCTGAAAAGTCGGAATTTATTTATTTTTCAGTTTAAAAAACCGGAAAATTTTGTCTAAATATAAAAAATTGTATTTTAGGGATGGAAATTGGTATAAAGATTGCCTGCCACACTTTTTATTTTATGAAGTTTTATTGTTGATCCAATTTTACAAAAAGTAGTATAAATGAGGCTTAACTCTTGAAAATATGTATTTTATTACTTATTATGTAATTATTTTTGTGGTATTTCTCAATTTTGATTAATTTTATACATAAAATGTACCCCTATAAAGAGTTAAATTATGAATAATTGCATAAAATGTCATGGTGACAATAGTCTTGGAAATATATCGTGTGTTTATTCATATGGTATATAATGTATATTAAAAAATAAACAAAATTATTAAATGGGGAAATCGTTACAAAATTTAAATGTCTTTATGATACTAACACTTTTGTCAAATCTGAGGCAGGGGGGTTTAAGAAAGCTTTTAAAGAATTATATATCTATTTTTGTCGTATACTTTCAGTATCCTGTTTATATCAATCATTCTGTATTTGATTTAATAATAGATCGCATAATCCATTTTTCTGAACCCTACTTAAATATTTTGACTAATTCATTCATTTTATCTCATAACAGGAGCATATATTGTAGGTTAAAACTGAATAACGTTTGTTAATCATTTAGACTTTACCCCTTCTTCTCTTACAGCCGGCTCCGATCTCATACGTCTGCTCGTCTTCTCGGGCCTCAACGCGCACCAGCGCGACTCCTGCGGTCAGACTCCCCTCCATCTGGCCTGCATCAAGGGGAACCTGAACAGCATTCGAGACCTTTGCCTTCTCGACAAGGTGGCCATTAATATCTCCGACAGCAACCGAAAGACGCCGCTCATGCTTCTCGCGGGCAGACAGCACCATGAGCCAATCGCCTTCCTCAAGAGGGAGATCTCTCGGAGGGCTGTTGTGCACAGCTTTTCCGGTCTGCCCAATTTTCGGTGGGTGGCTGCGTTGGAATGTGGTTTGTTTCTTACCAGGTCCCCTGTAGCAGGATCGCCTCCCTCAGGACCAGAGATGTTGGAAGTAGTCGGTTTTTTGTAACGGGAATTGTGTCTGGAGAGTCGATTGGATCTTGACTATGGGGCTTCTGAATTGTCGACTTCTGGTGGTAGGTGGTTGTTGAGGAGAGTATTGTTGTGTGTGTAATCGATTATATGGTGTGTGTGGCAGTGATTGTGTGACTGTGACTGGATTTGAAGCTGTTTTAGTGGGTGATATTCTGGAATGTAGTAGTCTGAGATGTATTTATAGTTACATAGTTTTGGATACCTGTTGTGGGATTGAAAGTAATGTTGGACGGTAAACTACAATAGTGAAGCTAACTATCTGTTATTATCATACGTAGACAAACCCGCGTAAATCCTCGCATTTGAAGGTACTCGACCTCCCTCTGAAATAAAGCTTTTGAATATTAGTCCTCGACATCCCTCAAAAATGATGTCCTTGAAAACTTTTGAAAATATTTGTTTTGAAGCAGTATACATTTTTTATAGGTTCTTCAATAAAATATGGGAATAAATGCTAGCAACTCTTTTTTATGAAAATTAATTTATATTTTTTTACCTACTATCAAGTGTACATTTTCGGTTTTTAAACTTAATAGATTTAATTAATATAAAACTGATAAATGATAACAATGAATTTAATCAATTCTATTTTGTTTTTAATAAAAATCTAATGAATTAGTTTGAATGAAATATACAATTTGTAAAAAACATTATCGTATGTACCTTCGAAAATCCTAAATTTTTATTTTACACATTCTGTACAAACCCTAAGTATGCCTAGACTACATTCTATTGTTTATCAAAAGTCATCAAGAATAAGTAGATCGGCTAGATGGTTGAACTCAGAATCGGGAGGTACAAAGTTCAAATCTTCACAAACGCCGTTGGTATGGGGATATGAGGTGGCACCGGCCGATAGAAAAAATAGTGTGCACTCAAGAACTGGATATAATATCTCCTTCGTGTTGGAAAGTTTTGGGACAACTGAATTATGCCATAGATTAAACAAGCGTTCTTGCAGCTGTATAATGTATTTTCATTTATAATATTCTATAAGAAAACAGGATGTTTGTAGTCCTTGACACCCGCAGCCTTTTTGTCAAGAACAGTATTTGTGATTATAGTGATAAATAATATATTAGTACTAGTGTCTATGGGTGGACCAACTACATTGTGTCACAAAGAAGTAAAATTAATTATTAATATTAATTGATTAATTAAAGGAATACAGAGAAGATGTTTAGATCCAGCTAATGCGGTCGTCACCTTCAGGTCTTCGACCAGACACTGGTTCTCATGCATTACCCACCGGTATTCCCAACAAGATTCAACCACCACCCATAGCGCACCTATCAACGTTAAAATACCAAGCCAAATCCTATTCCACTACCCTTTTCTCGGGGATCATTCAGACAGGGTCTTCAAGGCTGTTTTTAAATCTCAGTCAGTGTGATTTACCATACTCGTACTATGCGAAGCTCTCTAGTTGAACCATATCCAACACATAGACAATTCACCAACTGTCAGGCAAACAAAATAATGTACAACCTTTGCCACAATTTCTACATCGGCTCTCCGATTCGTGAACTACCTCTGTGCATCAGGGGACATCTATTCTCGAATAGTAGCTCCGTTTACCAACACCGCTCGATGTGCTAAGCGCCATTCAGATACGAACTTGTCTCTAGCGATCTTAACATTGTGGTACTACGGATAAAAGAAGTCATATTTATCAAAAAGCTTTATCAGATAGAAACTAAGCAGTTCAAATATTTAATTTTCTGAAATTGTCTTGTTTCATTCCTGTGTTAACTTTGTATCATTTTGTATATTTTATACCCCTAGTTCTTTTATGTTTGCCACCTGGTACATTTTTAATTTTTTGATATTTTTATTACTTTTATACTTTGCACATTTTTTAATACATTCTTTGTCCATATTTATTACACTCATTTTGTATAATTGTAAGTATTATATTATACAATATATGTGATCTCTACTCAAGCGCACCTAACTATATACTTATATCTGTTATATGGATTAATTGAATTTTATCTAAACTAAACTTATCTTGAGGAAGCAACAGCGTTTCTAAAATTAGTGCTCTTATTAATATAAAATAAATTTTAATTTTTCCGCCACCGACTTTTAACTCTATCTTCTTATAAAATGTCATATTATTTACATTTGCAAATGGGTTTTCTATTTCAGTGACCTGATCTTTGGTCCGCCCGGCAATTCTACTCGAGCACAGCTCTTCTTTTTGCTCTCTATCGTCTTCTGGGGATATCCTTACTATTTTCTGCAGGTAGGACACCACACTGCATTAAATGCATTTATATACTTACAACATTTGATGTGTATGTTGTAGTATGTAGAGGTGGTGCCATAATGTAGAAGATAGCGCGCTTGATATGGTTCTGCAAGAATCATTGTATACTTAAATATATTATCCAATAGCGCTCTACATCACGTTATTAAATCCAATTATAAATTAAAAAGTTGACCTCGAACAACTATATAAGTTAAAGTACATGTACAGGTATTAAATGTAACTATAGGAACTGTACCCTATACTATAATAACTATAATATATTATATTTTTTAATACATTTTATATCTTAAGGTCTTTGTTGACTTCATAATGAGTTAAAAATCATTGTTGAACCATATTTTAATGATCTATACTCTTTTTTTGCTTACCGTAACAGGATCGGTTTAGTAATTAATAATGCTATCTATGATTCATTCTTATTATTTTATTAATACAATATATATATATATTGATGAATGACTAAGGCAAATGAATAGTATTGTAAGTATTTTAAGGGCTTCAAATAAATCACAACAGTTTGAGGCGTTCTTTTAAAAAAATTGTTATAATATTTGTAGACTATTCAAAGATGTTGCCGATGTCGGCAGTTGAACAAGTTTTTTTGAACATTAGTGTTGATCGGTTGGATTTACAATTGGTGGATCGTAATTAGCTATGCATAAATTAGATTATTGATGTCGATCATATTAATTAATTTTTCTTCAGTGATGACGTTTATAAGCAGGCATCATTGAGGGATGCATTACGACTTCGTTGGTAGCATCGACGGTTAGATGACCCTGGGTGTGCATGAAATGGAATTGTTTGTTAGCAATGTCGGAGAAGAAATTGTGAGCAATATCGGAGAGTTTAGGCCACTAGATAAGCCACAATTTAATAGATCTGAGTTTGGTGCTGTAATTTTATACACAAAATGTATAATAATTATCTACGTGTACAATTCGTTTACGAATAACAATATGACCATGTAACACCTGTATTACTGGTCATTTTCATATTCATTTTATAATTAATAAACTAATCAATTTAGGAAACATTTCTTAGTGGTTGAAAACCGTTGTGACATTGTCGGATCTTATAAATATTATTTATTTTAACATTAAAAGATGTGCAATGGAAACCACTTCAATAGCAAACCTTACATGATGATTATGAACCCTGCAACGCTTAGGTCGTATTTTAACTGCCGCCAAAGCTTTCAACTTATAGTAATTGTATTTAATATTATCATTATTATATTAAAAAATAAAAATTATACATGTGTGTATATATGTATAATACATAATACATACTACATATTTATACACCTCCCACGTAGATAGAGCCTAGCTGTTTTCAATTACAGCTTTATAACTAACTTATCTAGAGATTGCTGTGTGAACATAGAAGTAGTATTGGAATGGGGGATTCTAGATCACTTATAAATAGATTTATGACTCATGTATATAAATAGATCATGACAACCCCCCCTAACCCTCCCTCCAATTATTATCTGAAAAATATAAAAAGAGAAGCTTTCGCAGCTTAAATTCATTCTTTTCCGAGCTGTTGCCGTGAACGGTCGTATTGGTGCGTTCTGCCCTATAGTTATAAATTGACTACTACCTTACCAATTCTTTATTTTCTACTACTACTTTGCTGCTACTACTACTACAACTATCCTCCTCTCAGCACAAACAGTCTTATTTTCAAGCATGCTTTCTCCGGACTTCAAATTTCATTTTAAAAACTTTACTGTCGAGTAAGCCAGATGTCTAAAATTATTTAGAAAACCTTGCAACACGTTACAATTGGAAACTCGAACCAATTTTCTTCTGACTTCGTAAAGAAAGGATCGAACGCAGGCAAGATGCTCAACGCGATACGGACACTGCGGACTTAGTCAAAAAAGCAAGTATATATTATATCCAGCATTTTGGAGAAGAAATTCGGCACATATACTCGGTAACACGACGTCCTACCGATTGAGAAGGATGACGACTGCGCGTTTTTCCAGGCAATTTTATTTTTCGAATCCAGGGTCGAACAAGATCTGTGTAAACTCTCCGAAAAGGTCAATGGTTACAAAGTGAGACCCACCTACTCGGAAGAAGGACAGACTGCGTAGTTAAAATTGGCCCTGGACTTTGAAGCTTTCGACTAGCGCGGTAAGAAGATACCGGCTCTATTTCAGTTCGGATCAGGGTCGTACTAACTCGTGATTCAAGCAACGAACCTGTTCTGCGGTGACCCCAATAATAAGGACTACAAATATAGCGTTCTATTCAAGATTTATCAAATGCGATACAGGCAGGCAAAGCCAGCGGTGCCTTTATTCCAAATCGAGCCCAATACGGACCAGTCGACAGAGGAGGAAGTGGAATCAGACGATTAGTGTGTTGAGGATGAATCTCCGTCAAATAGACAAAAACAGTGGTTATGTAAGATAAATTGTAAAACATTTTGACTATTCTATTAATGTATACATATGTTAAATTTTCCTTTAATGTAAATGAATATAATATATTGCTAATAATAATAAACCAATTTCATTTAACTACATACTTGTCTTGTTATATTTAAAACTTTGGATTTATTTCAGAGACTTTGATAAGGAGTATGCTGCGGACGTGATAAACATTTTGGAACAAGACAAACTAGAAAATATGGACCACGATGAAAATGGCTATGCATTGAGACAAGAGTTGTGTATTGACAATGTTGAAATGAATGGTCTACTTAAACTAATATGTAGAATGTTTACAAAGACAACGGATAGATGGAGCAGAGAACACTTTATTGACATATTGTTTGAAGGACTTGGCTATATTAACTTGTTAGGAGTGAGCAGCACTGTATTATCGAAACTTGTGCCATACTTGAAACAAGCGATACAATCAGAGCATCCCGGCAAAGCATTATCACCCATCTTTGGAGTGACTGAGGAACGAAGGACTAAATTAATTGAAGCTTTTGTCAATCTAAGATTACAACAACAGCAACTCCTATCATAATAATGATGAGCAGTAATTTATGCTTACTTTCCTAATCTGTCTACTACTGTATGATTTTGAAATAATTTTAATAATAAATGACATTCTATCTCATTAATCATGTGTGCTTCAATTATTCAAATTAAAGGAATTTGCTTTCATGAATTTATAATTTGCTGTAAGTTTACTTATATTATGCTTGATCGGAATTAACTAAGACAATATAAAACGAAACAAACAGCGTAAGAGACCGTCTTAAATTTAAAAAAACTATTTTATTTATAAAAATAATAAATTATTTATGAAAATAATATATTATTTGTCTAAAACGACAAATTAAAATATAACATTAAAAATATTATTCAAATTGCACATTTTGTATAACCAAATAATATCACAAAAGGACATTCTAAACATCAAAGATATGATAAAATATTCTTAATATGTAAGAAGATATAACATTTATTGCAAATGAACAAATGAACCTGTAACAAAGATCGAACACATCCTATAACAGAACCCCACAATGTATTTCAGGTAGCATCTACTTCAAAGATACGCCGAGCTGAAAGAACTAAAGTGGCATCTCCCAAGTCTGGAAATGATTTTACCTGGAACAAAGATCGAGCACATCTTACAACAGAATCCCACAATATTAGTTATACGTATGCCTACAGATTACTTCGAGGAAGATCTTCACCCTGTCCAATTCTTTGAGAAGTTGTTCAATCAAGATGTCATACACAATATTGTTGTTGGAACAAACCGACATATAATGCAGAAGGATAATGTCATTCCAAATCAGATATAGGTTTACCTAGCGGTACTGTTGGTGTCAGGATATGCTTCACTTCCACCTACATACTTATATTGGGAAATACATGATGATATACTTAACGTCTTCATATCTAATTCCATGCGAAAAAGCAGATTTATCCTTATACTTTGATTTAGCAGATAATCACAATGTACAATCTAATGACAAATTTGCTAAACTGCAACTACTGTATGATGAACTGAATAATACATTTCTCGCTAATTGTCAATAACATTCAAATGTGGATGTAGACAAATTCATGGTTCCCTAATTTGTACCACATTCGGTTAAACAATTTATACGGGGATACCCATACGCTTTGGTTTCAAGAATTGGTGCATGTATCTCCCCTCTTGTTATCTAATCCATTGAGACTCCTATGCTGGAAAAGCAACTGACGAAATCATGATACAGTATCAGAATGATGTTGGTTTAGGTGAATCAATAATTCTCAAAATGGCTGACAAGCTACCTCAACTGGATGAAGGTCAGTTTCACATGTTTTTTTGATATTGTTTTACATCTTTGACACTCATCAATGAACTCTCTGAACGCAATATATGGTGCTACTGGAACCATCAGTCTGCCCCATAAGTGACGTCAAGTCTTTTTCTGAAGAGAAAAGTGGCTCTGTCGAGCATGCAGCAACCTCAAAGCTGACAGTTGTACGATGGAATGGCAATAGTATATGGTCACAGTAGTTAGCAACAAATTCAACATATAGAGCCAAAAAAGCAGTAAGCCGATGGAGCAGAACAAAAAGAAAAACGATCTGTGTTGACTAGCCTCCCTGCAATTTCTAAAAACAGTTCTTCAATGGGAGGCACTGATCTGCAAGATAGCAACATAAGTCTGTATCGCATTCGTGTTCGTTCTAGAAAATGGTGATTCTGTCTTTTCAAATGGGCTTTAGGTGTATCTTTGAAAAATAGCTGGATAATACATTAAAAAAATTCTGCAACAACAGATATTGAACACATTCAATTTAACAGACAAGTTACCACCACATATCTTTGAAGATTTGGCACAACACGACCTACATCTGGAAGGCAGCTTGCTTCTGTCAGCCTCAATGCACAGGCACCACCAGTATTGCGTTTTGATGGATTCGGCTATCTTATTGTGTCCAGTGAAAATGAAAGGCGCTGTGCCAGGTGTAAGGTAAATGTGAAGTACGAATGTGTGAAATGCAGAGTCCATCTACATGCCAAATGCTTATTTGCCTACCACACTGCATCTTTCTGCTGTCTAATCTATGAATGTAGAAACTTACATACGTTGTGTTATGTACTTTTATTTTGATTATTATTTTTATTACATATATATATATATATGTACATATTGAACTTACATGAGCATAATACTTTTAGTATTAACTTTCACTGTGTCATATGTACTTCTATTACAAACTTGCAATTATATACTTTTTGTACAAACTTACATGCCAGGTTACAGTGTCATGTATATATATATATATATATATAATCAAAAAAATTAAAGTTCTTATTGGGACATTTATTAAAACGTTTTCGACCTTTTTTGGCCTTC
>JAUZND010004948.1:0-11438 GCA_034780555.1 Coelogynopora nodosa
ATGACAATCATAACCACCACTATCGTCATAGTTATCATCACCACCACTATCATCATGACAATCATCACTACCAATATCGTCATAGTTATCATCACCCCCACTATCATCATGACAATCATCACCACCACTATCATCATGACCATCATCACCACCACTATCATCATAACAATCATCATCACCACTATCATCATGAAAATCATCACCACCACTATAATCATAGTTATCATCCCCACCACTATCATCATGACCATCATCCCCACCACTATCATCATGACAATCATCACCACCATAATCACCACCATCTCCACCAATACCACCATGATTGCCACCATCATTAAAGTCATATTAAATAATATTAACACGTATAAACACTATCATCATCCTCTTTTTTAACTTTGCCGCCTACTTTTCTACCATCATAGACATCGTCATCGCCACCATCATATTTGCCATCATTATCGCTACCATCATCAACTTATATCACAATTATTATTACAAATAACCTTTATCATAATTATCTCCCGTACCTTCGTCAGAATAATGACCACCATAATCGCCATACTCGTCACTATCATCAACACCATCATTACCATCATCATATCCTATGTATGTGCAGCTTATTATGACATTTAGTTGCATTTTTCATTCTGAAATATTATGTTTGTATTTATGAATGAAGTTTATGGCATTTTTAACTGTGCAGTATATATCCCTATATTGTTCTGCAAAAAAATAGTTTTTAGAAAATTATAATGTTTACCTTATTTCATTAAATAGTTATTTATGTTAACATTGATATTTATACCACATATTTTGACATTATTAGGAATTCAATGGATACTCTATATATATATATATATAAATATTCAGAAATATATCAAACAACGAAGTGGAGCACATAGAACATGGAGCTTTTAATTATCTATTGGAACTAAAAATAATGTAAGTATATATATACAGTATATATATTAATTTATGACAAGTTGGGATTACACTGTATTTGTTAAACAAGGTGACAGATTTGCCAATAAACAAATAAATTCCTGGTGACATTAAACTTATTTTTATTTATTGATAGATATTTTTATTATTATGTATATTTATACTAAACATATTTATAAACTTACAAAAGATAGAAATGTGTGATTCAAGGTTTTGCATTTAATTTGACTGAAAGAACACTTGTTTCCAAATTACTGATGTGATTTTGCCAATTTAAACAGAACTGGTTTCGCAATTTCACACAGTCTCAAAAGTTCCGTCAGATATTCATTTGGCGATTTTGTATGTCTATGTATTGTATCAAGTTTGTTAAACAGCCTACCAATAAGCAAGCTATTTACAAAGTTTTAATTTTTATACTACAAAGTATATTGTATGAAATGTTATATGATACAATTTACAATAGGTATAATGTAATTAATTTTAAATTGATCGATAATTCTAATTGTACACATTTATGTTTGTCTCCATATATTTTCAGCGAACTTCACGGAAATAATCTCAAAGTTATTTACGTCCAAACGTTTGATTCGCTACCTGAATTGCTTCACATGTACAGTTTAAATGTTAAAAAATTAAAAATTTATATACTAGCTCGATACAATGCACAAATTAAACAAAAATATAAATTTGCTAAATTTACATTTACAAAGTCAGCAAGGTTTAACTCGTTTACCTTGAGGTCAAAAGGTTTATCTCGATGTCTGCCAGGTTTACCTCGAGGTCTGCAAGGTATACCTTGTTTAAATTGTAAATCCTAGAGATTTCCACACTGAACCCTTTTGTCCGCCATAGCATATCAACATCGCTACCTTATTTTTCTAGGGAGTGATTGACCAATCGCATCTTTTAAAAACAGTAACTCCCAATAGTTTTTCCCAATTTACCCAATTAAAAGGTGAACTATTTTGAAAATTATAAGTGCTAATAGATAAATAGTACAACCTAAAGTAAGGCGCACGGAACATAAACCTCTCGGTAACATGGCCAGTTATTTTAGTAATCTAGAATTGTACAATGCAGAATATATTTTATATTTAGTTGTATCAATAATTACAATAAATACTTTTCAAAACGTTTTACGTTTTACGTATTTTTCCACTGTATTAATATAGTAGTAAACGGTTAGAACTTGTTAAGTTTATTGACATAATTGGCTTCTTATATTATGCCAGAATCGAGTGATATATAAAATGATAAAATAACATATTTTTTAATAACATTTAAACAAAATCGTTAGGTGCTTTTCAAAATATATTTGAAGTCATGCATTTTTTAAGGAATATGGCACTGATTTATTACAAGTGAACATATTATTTGTAAAACAATCAATGTAGATAAATAATTAGAATAAGTTATTTACATCATACGCGCTAGGGAAATCCAAGAAAGGTTATGACGACAATATCAAAATTGACAAAATTCTATAATAAATGTATTTAAAACTTTTAAAATGTTTGCAAAGTTTATAGATTTTATAGTATAATACGAGTATATAGTATTTTTACAAATACATCATATAATTTTTTTACATAAATATTTGATATACATTATACAGTTAAATATATAAAAAAATATTGATGTATTATTGTAAACATATAATAATAATTATTTTAACTTTATAAACTTTATCAAAAATTGTAATGTTAGCAATAATTAAAAATGTATACATATAAGATATTGTATATTAGAATATTTTGCACATTTTTTATTTAATATTCTAAACTACATTTTTGAAATTTATAAAATATATTTTAATTAAAAATATATAAACATTTTATATATTTTATTTTAAAAAATGGTACATTTTATAAAAAAATGTAACATTTTAATAAATAGAAAATTGTTAAATTGTATAAATTTTTTATGAATTTTATAACATGTTTATACATATTTATAAATTTAATAACCTTAATTGTCCAAATTTATAACGAATTTACTAAAATTGACAACATTTACCAATTTTCCTAATCGGATTATTGGAAGCATCATACATTTTTCTTTGATTACCTCCCAATAGAAAAAAATAACTCATGGATTAATTTTTAAATGACATTGGTCTTGTTGAAGACACGCGGTGATTCAGAATCGACACAACTCTTACTAATGTAAAAGTTATATAATTAAAGTTATAGTAATCATACATATACTGTAAAAGCTAATATTTAAATACTAAAATGCTCACAAATAAAATATACAAATAATAACGATATTATAAAATACATTACGCATTGTAATAGAAAAAACACAGATAATCGAAAAAATGTACTGCAAATAGTTGTTAAACATGTTCTCATTATTTTTGCGAATGTATCAATACATATTTTCAACGATTTATTTAATATCCAATATATATATATTATCATAAAATAAGAAATATTGCAATATATGACAGATAAGTTACTAATAATATCATTGTATGACAATTTTAAAGTCACCATTAAGTGGAAGTTTGTATTTGAACTAATTCATAATTATAGAGATCTAAATTCAAATAAATTGGAACATCTTTCCAAACGTGGAACTTTTAAGAATCTTCCGAATCTGGTGGCACTTTTTCTCCAGAAGCAAGATCCAAAAATGAAAACGATTCATTACCAAGCATTTGAAAATATTAGCCAAGAGCTGGTTGATTTGTAAGTATGACATGGTTATATATATATTTTACACAATATTCTGCATATTCATATTTTTATATGTATATATTCATGTATATTCAATATTTAAACATACAGTATATAATTCAACTCTATAATTATTTAAAAATTTTGAAAATATTTAGAAAAACGATATATATTATAAGTATTGAGATATATAAATACTGTATAAATTAATTTATAATATGATAAGTTAATAAACATTTAAATGATGGAGCGATGAAGCATTTTAAAATCGCAATTGTAATGTATAATTATATATATATATATGATATTATATTATATTATATGATTCATTGCGAATGTATAAAATGTAGGAATACAAAAAAAAAAGAATTTTGAAACAGGAAACATATTTATTAAACGTGTATTATTATTATAATTGTAACATTTAATTTGTGATTGGTTATTTTAGACTTAATAATAAGAAACATAATTTAATGTTTTTAGTTTTACGTTTGTGAATTAGATAAATAAAATCGATAATGCCGTACTTCATTATTTAAACCATTTAATAATGTGTTTAACATTTGAACATGTTTTGTTATCAAAAAGAACATACTTTCTGATAATATGATATTTTTCGATTACATGGTCTTGTCAAACATATCCTGGTGCTATATTGGTTGTAATAGTTTAGCAGTTTTCATAGATGAACAAATATATATCATAGATAAATCTCATATTATTTTAACCTAAATTGAAATTGCGCTATCCCCTCATGTTTGAGCTGTCCTTGATAGTAGTCCCCATAATCATTATCCAGATAATTGAACAGGATTTGTAAATCTCAATAAGCATTATTTAATATATAGAGTCTATAAAGCGAATAATACTAGAGTTTTATAGCTCTAACAGTAATCATATCTCAACCGGTATTTCTCGATAGTTCATAAACTAATGATGCTATTATGACGATCTCAATGCTATAAAGCAACCAAATGACAGCTAATTGTTTTCTATGGTGTTGCTGTCAGCCTGAATCCTTCCTGATTTTACATATCTTCAACGAAGATACTTGTAGAAAACTAAGAATACATTCGTACACACTGTAACGTTTTTAAACAAATAGTACATTATGATATTACAATTTTGAAAAGTTGTACAAAAATAAACCAATAACAACAATGTAAAAAAATATGAATAATACTGTGCTCGAAGCACTCCTTTAAAAAGAGAAAATATAACGCATTTAGTACATTGTGGAATTGATTGGAACCATAAAACAAAAATCAGCTCACCAGACAGAATAAAAGTATAACTTCCTTGAAAAAACTCAATAAAAGCAGTCAAAAAGAGATTAATACCAAAAGTGAAAAAATAATGAAGGCATTCCACCAAGTTATACTTGTACTTATAACTACACAGGCCTAGGAAATGATAAAATGTTAAGTCATGCATGTAATGGTTATATGTTAACTAAAGCTAGGACACGAAACCAAAACTGATCAAAGGTAAAAGCAGACTTCAAAGAGATACAATAGAAAAATAATATGTTGCGCAATTTAGGACTCTCAGCGTGAATTTAAAGGTGATTATACCGGTGTTAGTAAACTCCTGAACAATGATGAGGAAGATAAACAAAGACATTTATGGGATGAATATGGGCAATAGCAGCGACACTGACAATTTTAGAAAATAGAATACTCTCTCTAAGTGTTCTGAAGCCTATTTTGAAATAATAATAAATAAGTTCTACTTAGCATGTGACTTGTGTATTTTTATAAATTAAGTTTAAGGCTAAAGTTTGGGATAATACAGTTTTAGAGGGTTTTTAACGTAATAATTTGCAATGTTTCTAAACATATTTTTAATATATATAATATTTAAAAAATCCTGGTGAGGTAAATATGAGTTTTTAGTAACTGAGATTTGTCATGGGGTCAAACATTTGAAAGTTAGATATTAAATTAAAAGGTTATATTGTGAATTTAAATGTTATAGTTTTAAAGTTAAGGATTTTAAAATCATATGGGTAAACATTTAAGATATTTGGTGGTAAAACTTTACAATTTTATAATAATATTTGGATAAAGTTTAGACTAAAGTGTACGATTTCTGGTACTAAAGACTGATGTTTACGATTTCTGGTACTGTAAACTAAAGATTACGATTTCTAGTACAAAATACTAAAGTTTAGGATTTCTAATTACACATGATTATTAAAATATTTAATATAGAAGTTAGTAAAGATCTTTTTAAATTATAAATATAGAAGTTGGTGGTGAGTGAGATATTACCAAAAGAATAAAAAGTTTCATTTAATTAAATTTATCTACATTTAAACAAAATAATTACATTTGTATGATGTCCAACTACCACCATCTTTATGAATTATTTTATATTATTCCCAAAGCATATTTATTATACAGCGCATACCGCCGCTTCAGATGTAACATAACTCGTTGGAACACCTTATCATTTATTCTGTGAGCACCAATAACAAAAAAACTTTAAATCATTCAAACCACACAACATTATACTTATGTTAAACTATTTTTAAATATGTTCTGACATTTTAACTAAAGGTGCTAATAAAAACATTTCCAATTTTGTTATATATCGCAATGTAAAAATTATCATCTATAATACTACTGTGAATAGAGTTTTAGGATTTTACTTTTTTTGAAAATAAATTGGTGTATATTTTTAACAACTTTACAAGTTTATAAAGTTGTTTTGCAATGTATTTGTTATTTTTAAATATCGGTTTATCTTATCTGAATTTTTGTTCGTTACAAAAATTGTTAAATGATTCCCTTTTTATTAAATTGCTAACCTTACGTAATTTTATAAGGATTTTAATGTTATATTGCCTATATTAGATTTTTCACAAATTAATTATAATTTTACATTTTATTTCTAGGTCTTTTGGGAAAAATGCTCTACGACGATTTCCGCATGCAATACTCAATGAATACGACTATCCTAAAATTCAAAACATGTATGTATTTAATTCATGATAACATGTTATTAAAAAAATATTATTAATTTATATTGGCATTAGGAAATTTTTAGATTGTTCTATTGTTATTTCTTGCAATTTTAGATGGTGTAATTATAACCAGATATCAAATCTTACAGAAATGGATTACGACTCATTCGGACTTCCCCTTAAAAATGTGTTTCATCAACGACTTGTCAATTACCGACCTTTTAAAACGCTTCAAAAATTGAAGAATCTGTAAGATTCAACTTACTGCAATATTTATGTCAAGCTTTCAATTAATAAAAAATATGTCTTCTAACTATTATATTTCTTTCTAGTTACGTCGATTCCAATCTTATTTCAAAAATAAAAAACCTGGATCTGTATAATTTGACAAACTTACGATATTTGAAAATATCTTCAAACAGAATCATCGACATAGAATCTGAAGCTTTTATTGGAAACGCAGAATTGAGTTCACTGTGAGATATAAATAGTATTAGTTTATCAAATTTTAAAATGTATATTTTAATTTCATAACATTTATTTATAAACATTACTTGACATAACATGTTTGGTGGCGGTTGGAGTTAAGACATTCACAGGCGATAACATAGGGCTCAGTCAGTTTATATTGTAGATGTACTTTTCCTCGTTTCCACCTCCATAACCATCGATTTTGAGGTAAGTAAAGCTGACCTTCCTCCGTTTAGATCCTTTTGTAGATTGTAATTTCGTGGGTAATAGATAGGCCTATAGAGAAATTAAGTGGTTGGCCAGCAAAATATCAAATAAGCAATATTATATAATATATTACATTATATTATATTTTATAAATTAAAAACTAATATTGATTAATGTGGATATTTTTAATTTAAAATAATTCCTTAAGATGTTATTTTCAAACTATTATACACTTATAAAAACGATTTTTTCAGAAATTTGGATTCAAATCGTATGGAGACGATTCCTCTTGCCTTGAAAAATGAGACAGTTTTACCATCAATAATGATATTGACCTTGAACTATAACCGCATCACATTTATAGAAAAATTTACATTTAATAACTTGACTACTCTGAGAACACTGTAAGTTTTATTTTTGTAGCAATTTTAGCCTTTAAATAACCACTTTTTATATACTATGCTCATATTGGCTTTTTTTGACATTAGTTATAAAAATATAAACTACACAAATGTAAAATTATAATTATTTTATAAAGATTTTTCTGAGATAGAGAGGTTTTGTAATTTTAGTATTTTATTAATTTGAGGCCTAAACGTTTATCACACTGAAAATAAATATTGTTATACATTACTTATTACGAGATTAGCATTTGCAATAATTACCCAATTGTTAAATTATATAAATGTATTATTGAAACGAAATCAATAAGTTTTCTTCTATTTCAATACATGTTAACACTGTTACAATTAAATGTATATGATTTATCATAGTTGTTCCAAGCTTTCACTGAAAAATAGGTGGCCAAATTTGCAGATGGTCTACACAGCCGATGATTTAATACCCCAAGATCAGCAATAATAAGTTTCACGCAATGAATAAAACCGAAATATGACAATGTCAATTTAATCAAGTCGAACGTCAGAATAGAAATCATGATACATAATGTGCAGAAATAAAGTAATCCCATCCGGAAAATATCGATAATGAGTGTGTTGATTGTCGTAATGTTTTTAAACGCAAAGTTGATGAACATTTTTGAAAAATACACAAACAAGGAAGACCTATTCTATTTTTCCGAACGGAAAAACAGTGATGTTGATGAAATATACAAATTTTATGGATTGTTACTATGCTTCTTGATCTATATAACATCAAAAACAGTTAACAATTAAATAATAAACACCCAAGAGGTAGTGACAATTAACTCAGAAGGCCGTTTGACAAGACAATGAATTGCACCGACCTTGGTCACAATCATTTCTAGGAGACGGCGCATGGGTGACCGTACGTTCTCTTTCGCAGCACCGTTTATATGGAATGCTCTACCAGTCGATCTCAGATACATCTCGGACTTGACATGTTTTAAAACTAAATTAAAAACTTTTCTTTTCTGTAATTAAATGTATCTATATATTTCGGTATTTCTGTGTTCATGTTAAGCGCGTCTGACTTCGCTTGCAAATTGAAGCGCTAGATAAATAAATATACATAATAATAAAAATAATAATATTAATAATATTAATATAGAAAGATTTAATTGTTTCTACGATAGTATGCGAGAGAAACTAAGTACCACTACTAAACCAGTGAGCCTTTGTGACCTACTATTTAGCAACCAACTACAGGAACGGTTTGCATGGCAATTCCTGGACTTTTGATGAACAGATAATCGCATTAAATAGAGGACGTTGTCAGTTTAAGATGTTTATCTAAAATAAAGCGATGAAATACGATCTCAAAATTAAGATTGTATCTGATTATGCCAGTGCATACTGTTGCAATATTTAAGTATATACCATGGTAGCCGACGTAATGAGCGTTTTATTATAAAACTAACCGAATATTTTCGTGAACTCAGGAAGATATATGACACGTAGCACATGGATTACAAATTGCGTCTTTGTGAAGACTCATCTGGCACGACATTTTGAGAACAAATAATTGTATAATGAGTGTATTTATGAAATCATTTATTTATTTACCAACTCATTATGCTTGACTACTTAACTTTAATTAATATATTTCCCGCTTAAATGACATTTTTCTAAAATAAAAAATAATACACTAAACATAGATGACAAATTTTTTCCATGTGATACAATTTTATTTTTGTCTTGTTATTTTAGGGGACTCGGTGGAAATAAAATCGTTGCCATTGAAAACGGTGCATTCAATGATAATATTAATGCCATGTAGGTTACTAAGAAATACTTTTTGTGTTTTATAATGTACAGTACGAATTATTTAAGCTTGTTCAATAAATTGTATTGTGTCGCTTGTATTCTATTGATTTGAAAGATATGTTCCATTAAATCATTACATTGTTATTATTTAAATTTAAAATGTTTCTTTATAATTTGAGGTAATTTTAAATATTTTTAATAATATATTACTAAAAGAATATAAGAAATATAAAAATCACAAGCAAATTTTAAGAAATTATTAAAATGTTTCAAAAATAAGAAGTTAAAATTTTCTCATAATTTCAAAATTCAAATTCCTTATGGGTTGCAATAAAAAAAGATAGGACATTTTGACAAAAACTTAATAATTTTAGCTCACATTATATAAATATTATTAGCTATAGTAATATGCGTTGTATCCGAATGTATGAAGAAATGTTTCATTGATTAACTTCTTTGTCTAGGTTATGTGATAATTTTTCTATCAGCTTTTTCCTTGAAATATGTTGGTATTGTCCTAAAGTTGTTCTATAAATAGCTACACAGTAGACACTTAAACCGATATATCTGTTTTATACATTTCCTGTTTTTGTATGGACTTTTAAAAAAAATTCTCTACATCTTGAAATTTAAGTACACGTTTCGATAGCCGACAGATATAAATTATAAACCGTTTCTTTATTTTTTTAAAATTATTATTTTTATCTCGTCTAGATGTCCTATAAGCATAATTTTGTTTCTATGTTCGTAAGAATATCACATATTTTTACATACAATTATATTATTATGTACACATTGCCATTAGTACTGAAAGACTGAGATAGATTAATTATTTATACAGAAATGATCTATATTTGGACTCTTTAATCTATTCCCTCGAGGGGGTCTCTCAAAATGTGTTCAACTTATTGATTGAAACATACAATACATAGATCATAATATGCAACTGGCTTGGAGAACACCACTTATATTTTAAATTACTTTAAATTTTTCCCAATATTTTCTAAGTGAGTAATCTTTTTACTATTTTTGTCAATACTTGCGAAAATAAATAATAATATTTTTATATTCGAAATCCTTTCAGTTTATTTACTCATCAAGATTTAAAAAGTCCTTCTGTTGACTTTTAAAACTTTTGTTTCGATAACTGCGATATATCTGTGCTAAATTCTTTCTATTTCCTTATGTAAATGTACAATAAAGGATTATCATCATTTTAAATCTTGATGAGGTAGTTTATGTTTATTTTTGTAATGTTAGTTGTCATTATGAGATAGCGTTACGGTGATATTCTCGGAAGCTGCAAACTTGTCAACAATACCTTCTCAAAACAAAACTAAACGCTCTTTATGGAATATTTTAATTGTTGACCAATAAATAATTACTATTAATTGTCATAGCGCTAAAGCTCACACAATGCCAATAATTTACTCAACATTTTCTAGGCTTTGAAAACATAATATTTTCTTAGTATAATTATAATCATAAAAGTATGTTGTTCCTGTAAAAAACTTTATTGGCAGCTTGTAGGCCTCAAAGTACCCATTAGTATTTAAGAGAGAACTTAGTACAAAGCTTAAAAGACTTTAGAGTCTGCGCTGTATTGCCGATTGTATAGTTTCACTCAAATAAGTTGCATGGTGAATTATAACACATTGTATTTGTTAAACATTATTCGCTTTATATCTGTGTAGAAACGTATTTTGATGAAAATGAAGGATATATGGTGTAAAAATGGTTTTGTGAATTGAAATGAAGCATCAGGTAGATCTTGTATTTCTTATTGACTATAGCACCAGACAGATCTTGTATTTCTTATTGTAGAAGAGTCAATATATGGTTTGACCCCAAAAAATTCCTACAAAAGGTTTTTTAACGGTTTTTGGTAGTATTTATTATCAAAAATAACATATTAAAAATCTAGGAGAATCAGAGCACTGGAAAGTTGTTATTTTCAAGATGGCGTCCAAGATGGCCGCC
>JAUZND010004949.1:0-11438 GCA_034780555.1 Coelogynopora nodosa
TTCGGTTTCGAAGGGGGGAGTTTCGGTTTCGGTTTCGAAAGGGGGGGGGGAGTTTCGGTTTCGGTTTCGAAGGGGGGGGGGAGGGGGAGTTATGCAGCGATCCACTTTCCATACTACTGGATGCGTCAACAACTCTAACAGCACTAGACGCAGAAATGGATGGACAAGATATTGCTAATGTTAATGCAAACATGGCTTTCAATGAAAACAAACACATGGAGGATGAAAATGTAGGTATAAAAAACATATATTTTTAATGTATTTAAAAGCTTTTTTAAATACATACAAGGGGCAGAGCCCCTATAATCTATGCAGCGCAAGCGAAGGAAAACGCATATAATTTAAAAGCAATAAGCATTAAGCATATATTGTATATACAGAAACTTACACAATTTTCAGAGTCATCACTACTATTCGGCTACTAAAAAGAGGCATTTAGGTCTACCGAAAACGTAGGTGAAGAAGGTGGAGTTGCGATGTTGTCCACATAAGGTGTAAAAATAGGAACAGAGCTTTATTCGTTAATTGTGAAATATCACATTTACGAAGAAGGAGGAGGAGAAAGCACGGTGGCTGCAGCTACCGGTGGTGGTACCCGTGGAAGCGGGGCGCCCAGCGAATAGCCTCCAATGCCAGTGGCGATGGTTGCAATTATCGCCCTTCGGGGTAGCAACTGAAGGTTTGCAATCTTGTTTCCAGTACAACCGGAGTGTTGGCCATTCAGCAGTTGTTGAGATGGGAAGTGGAAGGTCATCATTAGCGGATGCTGACACTCCATCTTCAAACATGCGTGGAACCGATAGCCGCGGTGAAATAAATAAAAAAATGTTATGCGGCCTATATTTAAATAAACCACAATCATTGCAGACGCAGTATGATTTAACGATTGAATCTCGTACCATGATTAAAAGACAATAAAAACTGAATGACGTGAGAGGTGACTGCAATTCCTCATATATGGGTGAGGAACTTTCCCACCACGTACACCGTAATACATTCCAACTTTTTCTCTTCTTAACTCTATGATCTTAGCCGCTAAAAATCGTGCTATATTTTCATGCATTTTCCTTGTCAGATAGGATATCTGTCGAGACTGTGATTGTTTCTGATTGGCTGTTACAAATTCCACACACTTCTTTGACATAGCATTTTATCAATTTTATGTTGGTGCGCATGACATACACAATACCAAAAAATAAAATAATAATGGAGGAAGCAAAAGAAGAACATGTATTCCCCCTTAAACACATGTCACCCATGTTAATAGTGGTACCGAGTCAAGTAGGGAAAACAACCTTGTAGTAAGTCTAATTGCAAATAGATAAGTCATTTTTGATATAGCCCTATGGAAATTACATTGGTTTACTGGGAGTGAATACGCCTCCAACTTACCTGAAATAATATTTTGTGATGACGGTATACCTGCAAATTTCGACATGTTAGAAGTGAATGATATGGTGGTGCTTGGTGATTTGATGATAGAGGCGGAAAACTCCAAGGTTGTCAGTAATTTATTTACTGGACTTGTCCACCATCTACCCTGTACTGTAATATCGATTAAACAAAATCTATACAGTCCAGGTAAAAACCATAGCACTCATTCTCTGAATACACAATACATTGTGCTGTACAATTCACCTCGAGATTTGAGTCAGATTACCTGTCTGAGGAAGCAAATATACCCATAAGAGAGGGTTTTCTCACAGGTGCCTATAAGTGGGCAGTCAATGGAAAGTCATATTCCTATCTATTTCTTGACCTAGATCAGACAACTCGAGACAAATTGCATGTACGCTCGTGTATCCTCTCCGGGAAAGAACCACAACGTGTCTATCTCCCCCTCAGCCAGCCCACAATAAAAACTATAAACAAAATTGAATACTGAGTATGTATGCCTATGCATTATAAACATAAAGCATAATGCCAGTCAACAACAACTCAAGAAACATCAACCCCTTGTGCAGAGACTTATGCACACACAGAGCCCCAGTGAACTCAGTGAACTCAACGATCTCGTGAAAAGAACCAGACCTGAACGGCTAAAGGTTATTGCCGCTGTAGTCTATAATACTCTGAAGAAAAATTCCTCACAGAACGAAAAAGTATACAGAAACATGTTCATTGTTATGGAGAGAAACTTTGAAGATTTGTCAATTCATGCTGTTCACCTACACTTGATAGTAGAGATCGTGTACACGTCAAGTTGTAAGATGTGCGGAAATACCCAAACAACTCCGTGAACAGCGTGGTGGAATTTTCCCGGTACTTGTACCACTGCTAGCGCTTACCCGGTAAGCTGCACTCGCTAGTGTCATATCGGAAGGAGTTGCTGAAAATATTGGTGGCTTAGAGAGAGAGAGAGAGAGAATGACGGCACCAGCATTTCATACAGCTATGCTAGTCAATGAAAATACAACAATCGATTAGTGAATCGTCAATGTAGTAAAACTAAACCAAGTAAAAAATGTGGTGGTGATGGTGGAAAGGAGCTTCCTAATAATCAGGCGCAAAAGTTAAAAGCATACAATTTGCAAGAGGAGAAAGCATGTCTCTTGCACGTGCAGAAAAGAAGATTGCTGTGGTGACGGCTACATCAAAGCGGCGGGGAGAAGAGGGCAATGAAGAGCAGAGACTATCACCGACAATGGTTAAAATAGTTATCGATAAATTCCCTCTATGTATATCTGCGCAAAATTGGAAATTCAATTCTACGGAGTCAGCTGGGATTCAAGAGGCAAATTAAACTTGTAGAGGATGAGGACACATTTGTGATGAATTCAAGTATTGTCGACTTGATTTATTATCCATCACGACAGAAATCAAGTAGAAAGTCCAATCAAATTCTACCTGTTGGTTAGAAGAAAATCCATTTAATTCTTAAAATATCTATATTAGCTACTAGTAGTGTGAAGAAGTAGAAAAAAGTTTAACAACCCCACCACCACCACAACAACCATCTCCTCCACTAACAAGTCAAGGCAAAGAGTTAGATTTGAGATACTCGACGACTTCTAAAGAGTATAAACAAAGTATGAACGCATATATATATACATTATAGTGACCGGTAATGTACTAAAACAGTGCTCTTTTTGTATTAAAGATTGTGGCGGTGAAACAGATGACGATGACGGATGTCGAAACATCACCTGCTGCAGCAGTCCTCCTACACCAGCAACTATACTATAACGCTTCCCTAACCAGTTCCTAAGGCGGAATAAATACCTTGGTAAACGCGAGCGGTCTCCCGAGGAAAAAAAGTGGTCAACTGGCTAAATAGTCAATGGAGCTATACGCTACACAAACCAGCGAGGCGGAGAAAAATTCCACGCTGACGATACATGGTTTGCAAGATGGACATGCAGTGGCTGGCGGATCTGGTGGAGATGCAACCCTATGCACGATTGAACAAGAAGCAGCGCTACATGCTGACAGTGCTTAACCGCGTCTCAAGATATGCCTGGGCACTTCCACTCAAAGATAAGACAGTGGTGAACTTTACAAAGCCTTTAAACTTCTACTCACTCCGAAAACTGATGGACAGAAACCCCAACACCTGCAAACTGATCAGAGGCCCGAGTTTGGAAATAAGAAAGTGCGCGGCTACTTCAGTGCTATACACGGCATAGAGCAGTTTAGTATAAAAACTCCCCACACGGTACGATTGTTGAACGATTCAATAGAACCCTCAAGAAGCATATGTAGCGCGCCTTCATTAAGCAGGGCAACTATTGATGGCTAGAATTTCTCCTCAAACTTCTCACCGCCTATAATAATAGTCATCATCGAATTCTCGGCCGTGCACCAGGTCAAGTCACCCCGGAGAATGAGGCAGATGTTTGACTACACCTCTACGGCGGTGATTCGTCAATGGTGAATGAGAAGTAGAAAAATACTGGGAAGGAGAAGAAGCAGAAGCCAAAGTATAAGTTAAACGATCGAGTGCGCATCTCACGATACAAGGCCACTTTTTAACAAATCTATACAGTCAATTGGTGTTAGGAGGAATTTCTCGTACACATAGTGAATAACAAGTTCTACCCATTGATGTACTCTCTACGTTCACTTGCTGGGAAGATTATTGAAAGCGGTTTCTATGAGTGAGAGATGAAGCAGGTTGATGACAGTAATGAGATGTATCGGATAGACAAGGTGTTGCGTACACGTGGCAAGGCAGCGTATAAACAAGCATTGGTGCGTTGGCGTGGCTATAAACGTGAACTGCCAACTTGGATTTCCTACTCACAACTAACTCCGGCGCTAGATGTCTCATTTTGATTGACTTGGCGATAGTAATGGATTTCATGTTGATATCCCTAGTAATGTCAAGAGTTTAAGCGAACGGAACATACCCTTACAGTATTATACACAGCTGATCAACAGTATATAATCTCAACGGAGGGTGGTCTGACCAATGGAAAGTGGGCCTGGTTAAGATTTCCTTTGTCAACTCGATAAAGACTTTTGAGAGGAGGAAAAGATGCACATTATTCAGAAAGTGGAATAAGTCAAGACTATAGTTAAATTTGATCCAACCGAATATTTTAATGAAACTGCCGATGCAGATGAGGCACAAGGGCAAATTCTCGAAATGCGCTCATCAAAGGGAATCTCCTATTTTATTAAACATACTGACTTCTCTATCGATTCCTCCCAGGCAACGTTTTCAATCACCATTACCAACAGAGCAATCAGTAAACTTGCGCTATCTCCCTATAAGCTCACATGCTTGGTTCTATCCGAGATCATGGAATGCCCGATGAGAAATTCTACAAGAGTGGCGGTGATGACGATGAATTATTTACTATTTACTTCAACATTGGAGTTGAAAATTTCGCTCAACTAGATGCAAAAGTTGTAAGTCTTATGGGCGTTGAAGAGGGAGAGAGAGATCCCCTTAACCACCTACTGCTTTTCAATCCTGCTAAAGCGACATCAATTGTACCCTTTGAAATTGGCATCACTATCACAGAGGCATTCGGCATGGATTATAGGATATAAAACAGTGTCACTGTCTCCGAGGGCTACTACCAAAATACTCAACGACTTGTGCAAACGCCCAACAAGACACTGTCGAAGGAGGGTAAAGAAAAGGATATGCACTTCGCTTTTGATGAGAATATTATTCGAGTCAGCTTCGCGTATGATCAAGATAAAACATTTCTCAAGATTAAAGAGCCGCTCGCCTCTGTACTTGGATTTGGACAAATATGCAAACTTGACAAGGGGTGAATTATGGAGGCGCTCTTCGTCATGGGATACATAGTCTCTATGGCTACTGTGATCTCTGTATGAAAACCTTTGTCGGCAATTGACTTGTACCGCTACTGCGTACAGCCAGTTATAATGCAAGCGGTGAATATGGGCAGACAATCACCGTTCTCTATGACAATCCAATATATGTCCCACTCAACAAACACATAATGCACAGTATTGAATTGATGTTTTGTGATGACATGGGGATACTGGTCATCTTTATCAAAGACAAAACTGTGCTCTTCCTCCACTTTTGACAACGCAACTCATAAACATTACATGGAAGCACACCCGTACACATACACACATACAATATGTATATGGATAGCGACAGTAGTGAGGATCAGGGCTACGTAGTGGGGCAGGAGTTGCGAGTAGATGCAGAGGAAATGAATTCCCTACTCTGTCTTATATACAACTGTTTCACACAGACAACAGATAGACGGAGTAGGCCGGCACTCACCGAGGCAATGCTAGATGGACTTGACTATATTTATCTCTCACGCAAACAATGGCACAGAAGTACCCTACTGATGAGTATTGAGCCCGACTTGAAACATGCTGTACGAACAAAGCGTGCTGGTGAATCTCTATCACAATTTATTTGGGTTGCTGATAAATCACTTTTGGGAATAATTGACGCTTTTGTCGTTCATAAACAGAAACAGTGGCAATATAAAAAGTTGACGACTGCACGCAAATATGGACAGCAAAGAGCAGGGCTACGCATCGAGACGAGAGTTGTGCATTGACGATGTTGAAATGAATGACCTACTTAGACTAATATACTTTTTTTTCACAAATTCAACGCATGAAGTGATAATATTGGAATTTATTAATACAATGTTCAGTGGACATGGCTATATTTACTTTTCTGACAATGAGTGGCATATCAAAGCCCCCTGCTAAAGCATTATCACACCTCCTCGATGTGGTTGAGAGATGGAAGACAAAATTAATTGAATCGTTTGTCAATCTCAGAATACAACAACAACAGCAACTATAAACATGTGTGGATGTGCATGTATATTTCTAACAGAGAGAGACAATAGTATGGGTTATGCAATTCCATTCACACAAGCTAGCGGTGATGGATGAAGAATGCCAATATATCCTGGAGAGAGAAGACAAATGGGTAGTAACATGTTCAGTACAATCTCATGATTTGCTCTGCAACTCCTACGCCATCTCTGGCCTGTACTAAAGAAACTTTGAAAACGAGCTGCGACCCCTTAGCACTTAATGTCGCGTCAGCAATGGTTGGAGACGCAATTGTTGGCAAGTTATTCCTAAAAAATCGCCGCAAGTGAAGAAAATGTTAAGTTAATAGTCCATCCCGAGACTGCATTGGTCGAGATGTAATCCAAAAATCAGATGATGATGATGATTCACATGGTGCAGTGAGTGACATGTCGGGTACCCGTAGACGGCGACATAAAGCGAAAACTATGAACGAAATCTACATCAAATATACGCCGTCGTCGTCTTGCTATTGAATAATTGTAATCATGCTGCTCGTAAATAGAGACTGCCCATATACCAAAAGTGAACTACACATTTTTGAGGGAGAAAGTATTCAGACAGTCATGGAATAGGCCCAGTGGGTTGACGTTCACCCGCTAAACAATGTGAATAAGGGCAATGGACTTATTGAGTTTTCTATAAGCTCCTTCCCGATGAATATCTCGACCTCAACTAAACTATGCTTCACCTACGCTGTTGTCTTGTCAAGGCGGATGGGACGGCCTACGTATCGGCTGATCAAACTGGGATCAATAATTGGATGCATTCTCTCTTCATCAATGTCAAACTTATACTTGGCATTATACAGATTGAAAGCGGTGTGCACATGCATCTCTGTCGGGCCTATCTCTCTAATCCTCTCCTTTTTCCTGAAACGTCTGAGGGGGACAGTTGGCGGCCTTGGGGGTTACTATAAAGATACCGCTGGCCAGATGTCATCCGCTGCCTCCAATGAGAGCTACAAGGCCCGACTAGCCACTATCAAGGGGCTCCCTAACAAGACTATTGATCTCTGTGGCTTGATATTACTCAGCAGGGGAAATACCTACTCAGCGAACTGGATATGCAAGTGCAACTTATACGCAGCAAACCGGAATTATATCTGTTTAGCGTCTCCCTGGAGACTTTTCTGCCCGAATTATAATTGAAGAGGCGGTACTCTATAATCGTCGTGTAAAGATCACCCCGTCAATGATTATGGAGCATGAGAAGGAGCTCATGACTCGCAATGCCCTCTACCTTATCCAGCATACTAATATGAGTACCTATACAATTCCCCCGGGATCGAAAAGTCATATTCGTGACGGGCTATTCCGACGACACCTGTCCAATATGGTTATTTTCGGCATGGTTGCAAATAAGGCGTTTAATGGTGACGGGGAAATAAACCCGCTCAACTTAAAACACTTTGGTTTCTCTAATATTGCTCTCTATCGCGTGGGGGTGACTGTGCCCTTCCGCCTACTCACTCCAAATTTTGCAGAGGGTAACTGTGTGTGTGAATACATGGCCGGACTGATTCTGGGCCTCACACTCTTCAACCGGGATGCCAGTATCGACATTAGCCTGCAGGGATATTCCTCCGGGGGATCCAACCTGTTTGCCTTCAATGTCACACCGAATCTAACAATTAGTGGACATGCGCAAAAACTATAGTGAGAGCAATCTTCGACTGGATCTCAAGTTTTAAAGGGCACTTTGTATAAAACGTTGTGATAATGGCTGTGTTTGATGGAAAAGTGGAAATTAATCGTTACCGCCAGGTTATGGTTGACTACAAGGGTTAATCGGCTACTATTCTCTTTACCAGTGAATGATATTTTGACACTTTGATAGTGTATTTTCGCTAAACAACTTACCCTATCTGAACTGCTAGCGTCAGGCTGATCGTCGGCGTCGCCGGTGTCCCCTCGGGCTAATTGTGAACACGAACACTACTGATTTGCCCGGCCAACATTGGATTGCCTGCATTCTCCTAGCCGACGGGCGTGGGGAGTGTTTCGATTCCTTTGTGCGGATTCCGCCGCCGCGTGTCCAATCCTGGATGAATAAACATTGTGCTCGTGGTTGGAATTATAACACAAATTTTGCAATCACCCCTATCAACTCTATGCGGTGCTCCAAGTGATTTTTGCTATCAACGTATTGTACTCGGCGAACCCTTTAACACTATTATAGGGAATCTTAATTCTGCACGCAATTGTGAAAATGTTGTACTAGCCTTTCTCAATAGAGCCCTCCGTCGTATAAGATGAGTGTACTCCCTATATATAAATAAAATTAGCTTGATGAACCAACATGCACTAGACATTTCTCTCTATGGAATTTTTTATCTAGGTGGGATAAAGAGAAACTTAAAATTGCTTTTAAAGTGATTATAATTCAAGTAGAGAAAGCGATTATGATCAGCCTAATATTCACTATGAGCAAATGAAACCCGTATTAACCTTCTTATGGCGTTCAACGGGAATATGCTATCTACCTCCAGATCAGCGATTTAATAAATTGGATGCCAGTTGGGGAAGGTTTTGTCCTACAACACTATTAGGAACACTCAGATGTACTCGTTAATTTGCAGCAAGCAATGGGGGAATCTTCAGTTATTAAACAGAAATCATTTGGAGATAATATCGTAGATTTTTATAATACCGGACGAATACAACTACGACCCTATATACAAGAATTTCTTAACTATAATCTATAAATTGCGTGGGTGTATCATGAGGAAGAAAGGGTATACACAAGAACTCGCTTCGCCGACTAATTTATCTCTCTCATCCTGTCAAGTGGCTGGAATCAACTAGTTGATCTATGTTGTGCTAATTTGGAAGCGGAGCGTGGAAGTCAGGAATTCAGTGAAATTAGTTGTGACGATACACTAATGAAATATCATGTAATTCACCGCATGAATCAATACTATAATGGCTACAAGCTGTGGAAGGATACCTGGTCGCTGTGTCAAATGGAGGCTAGCTGTCAAAGCACGGCGTATTAAACATGGACAAAGCTTCCAATCAACCTTTGATCAATTCATTAGAAGAGGGTTAGGCCTACAATTCAGGACTGTATTGCTACGATAAAACATTTCAATTCCTTTGAAGAATCGCTTAAATTCATGTTTCAGGTTTCTAGAATAAGCGCACCTGCCCATCTACGCGTTCTTTTCACTATGTTGACGAGGGGGATTGAGGTTGAGGGGGAGATCAAGCGACACATTGAACTAAAGCCAGTCAACTTTTAGCCGATGTATCACCGTGATGTTAAACTTACTGAAATTATGTTCGACTGTATTGTTGATGTGCAGAAACTTGATATTGACAATTCGTGTACTAATTTAGACTTCATAATTGAGAGAGTGGCATTTTATGAAAACATTTACAACGTGTTTGACTATGAGTTTTGGCCTAGTTACCTACGCGAAGAACATGATGAGAAAGATACTACTACAACTACCGAATCAAAATACTAATAGTAGGCCTATACTTATAGTATGAATCCAAATACTTATAGTATACTTATTGTATCAATTGTAAAAAAAATCATGTTATAATGAGGATTCAAACGCCGGACATTAAGACTTATAACCATTATTAGAACATGAAAACAAACAGTTTTTAAAACATATAAAATTGCGTGTGTATTATGATTATTAAAAATGAAGGATAGCTTAGAGAGGGTACACATGGCGAGATTACAAACACATCTTATAAAATAGTACAATATCGGGGAGCATTTATATATTGAGGCATGCTATTATTTATACAATTACTGGTTATAATATCATTAAAACACTTCGTGGCTATACTATCATTGCTAGTAAATATGGTAGGAGAACTAGACCGTGGGTTATATGATACATAGTCATTGTCATCGTCACAATATAGTCAGATAATGGTTACTTACGCCAACACAGTGTTGATGGACATCTTGTTTCTCTTCTTGGGAGTCTCAAGGATCATCGAATTCTGACGGTTGAGAGTATATTCTCGCTTCTTCTTCTTTGGAGCGCCAAGAACCAGGGCCACCAGTGCAGTGGCCGCTTCCTCCTTTCCCGATATGGGTGAATTGGGTGGGGTTCTCTGTAAGAAGTAGTCTCTCCCGCTCTCCATACCCTGCTCCTCCTCTAAGCATAGATAGTCCAAACGATAGTGCAGCAGCAGTGCGATTGCACGCTTTAGCTGGTGCGATGCAGTCGTTGTCATAAACCGGGTGCGGTGGTCAACCATTAAGCAAGTGTCTGGCAGTGTTGATACTTCTAAAACCTCCATGGGTTCGTAGTGCAATTGAATTACTTTGAAATTTAACAGCGTAAAAGAAATTGGTACTTGCCGGCTCCAAACTACCACATATTGCCGCTTGTCCCATCCCAAATGAATGACCGGGTGTTTGTCGTTAGCTTGGCTTTATGTAGTCTATCCCGTGGAGCAAAGTTTCTAAATGTTGGCCGGAGTTTAAAGCACTGGTTATGGTATAGGCCACGCAGAGTCTGGTTGAATTCCAGAGTTTCCCATGCGCGAAGGTAGTGCTCTAACTTTTTTTCTACGAAACTCTCCAACGATGTGGTGACCTATTGAAGCGGATCCGGACCCGTGCCTGTGACCAAAGTGTCCGGGTATCTAAACACTCTATTGCCAATAGGGCCTATGAAACTTTTAACACTAATAAACTCTGGCGATTTGAATATCAAACTGGGCCCGTTGTACACAGTTGAAACGTCGATCAAATGTAGACTCTTTTCCGCCGCCTTGAAGAGACGATGAGGCCCCACCTTCATTTCAGGTATGCTGACTCCAACAACAGGGTTAATAACGTTGTATCCTTGCGCTTGTATCCTGGTAGTTTCCATTGTATATATTTTATGACTTAAGAAAATCATTTATTATTCCCGGTTGGGTCTTAGTGACTGTGTTCGCTGCTTCGATTGAGACGACTGACAAGGGTTCAGTATTTAAGGTGTTGTTCCTTCCAAAGCAACGAATAGAATGTGCTCCGGTGCTGTGCTGAGGCATTTATACCAACCCGACTTCCAATTAGAAGCAAGCGGAAATTTCTGATCAAATACTCAACTATTGTCGTAGTTAAAAATCAGAGTTCGTAGTATAGCAAAAACTAATAATTCAACATTACTTGGCGACGTATAGACAATACTGAATAATAACAGA
>JAUZND010004950.1:0-11437 GCA_034780555.1 Coelogynopora nodosa
CAATTAATTAATATATGTTTAGACCCTAAAACTTTAGTTACGCTGAATTTAATCAAACACGTATAAACAATCTATTTAACTAGACAGTTAAACATTTTATTAGTTATAAGCAAAGAACATTGTATAATACATCGTCTTAGTGAGAGCGGTTTAATACGGTAACAAAATCATACACTGAGCCACAGAAAGGGTTTACATTATGATCTCATGAACTTACTTAAATTTTCTATCTTTCTGATTTTTGGGGAACTGGCATTGGGTGACATTAGTTTGCGTGGATTGGTTTTCGGTTCATTTTCTATCATCGACGGTTCTTCATTTTCAATGTTTTCATCGGTGTCATCCGTAGCTAAAAATATAGAAATATGAACTCTACTATTTAGTTGACAGTTTTAAAAATACAGTTTGGAGTTCAGTTAAAAAAATATTTAGTTTTAATAGAGAATTTAAAAATTTGTTAGAACTATAATGTAAATTTGTTTTACTTACTTCTTTCTGTCACATCACTGTCCGAAACGTTAAGAGGATCTAGTGAACCAGCTGGCAGAATATCCACGACCATTTTTGCAAATGGATCCAACTCCTTATAAGGGCCTCCTCCTGTTGCCATAAGCGAACGCCGATGTTCTGAGAGTACTTTCTTAGCTTTCCTTTTGATTTCATTCCACAAAGTTTTAAGTTGTTTTATTGATCTTTGAGTGTTTGCAGTGTTGTTCGCATTAAAATTCTGAACTATTTTTTCCCATACATCATTCTTTTTGTTGATACTGACGCAGGTATTAACCTTCCCTTCGAGTATACCTACATAGGGCTCTAACTGGAATAACAAAATGACTTTTCCTCGGCAGTAAACCTTTGTGATGACGACATTTTGTACTTAATAATATATACGAATGTATTTATTACAGATATTGTCATTAAATATATACTATACTATACTATCTTCTTTGATGCGGGTAGATGGCACGATGGTTTTCCAGTAGATCCCTAATCACTGCGGAATTCATGGCAATGAAGCAGCGGACAGGGAGGACCGGAAGGCTGTTATCGGCCCGCGGATTGATGATGGGTCGCAAGACCCTGCCCCGGTGACTTTTAGAGCGGCCAGGTCCCTTATTAGGAGAGCAGTCGTTGACCCCAGGTCGTCCCATGAGCGCACTCGCCTTCGCCTCGTGTTCACCGTCACGCCACGACAGGCTGGCTTACCCCGGCGCACTGAGACAATGATTGTGCAGCTCTGAGTGGACATTTCCGTGTACCGAGCTCGTATGGACGCGGATGTGAATCCTACATGTCCTCATTGCGAGGAAGAGGAGGAGACTCTGGAGCATTGGCTCATTGACTCCAGGAGTGGCCGTATTGGCAGAGGACTCCTTGGCGGTGTCCTCGTATCTGCTGGGGCTTTCGGCTCCTCTGACAAAAATCCCGCCTGAAACCTCATGAATCTCATGAAGGAAATACACACGAATAAAGGGGGTCTGATATTGTATCTTGAAATGACGACATACTTGTCACAGTTGCCTCAAATTGTGTGTCAGAAAAGCCTTTAGTAACAGTCTAACGCTATTCTTGGGCAAAGAAAAAAAAAGTTTACTATCCAAAAATGGTAAATATATGTCCAAATATATGTCCAAAAATACTATAATCATATAATAGGTGGGGGAGATCAAATGCATTCCAATGTTTCCTATACTGTCGTAGTTTTATCAGAGGTATAAAATTGTATTTTTCCCTTGTGATGCAGCTCATCGATTCAGCCATAAACCATGCCTGGCTATTATACAGAATGACACATAGCAACATAAGATCAACATTCATTCAAATCATCAGTTGCTGATTCTCTCTTGGCCTCAAATGTGAAGCAGAAAAATATACCAACAACCATATCAAATTAAAGTCGATTTCACAATGTTGGGCACATCGTGAAATATTCAGAAAAAGAAAGAAAGTGTGCATGTTGTCAACATAAGACCAAGTACGAATGTTTCAAGTGTTAAAAAGCTCTACATCCAGATGATTTCTTTCTCACTTATAATATCAAATAGACCTCCTTACTAAAAAAAAGTTCTACTGCATAGCTTTACAAATAGTTTAATACTGGCTAGTTTAATACTGACTGACTGATCTAACCTTAACCCTAATCATTTACTATTACACAAAACTGACAATATGATCAGATTTGCCAAAGAAAAACTACAATAAAATTTAATGTTTATTACAATTACTACAAAATATCCAAGCTTTCATCTTTCGTCAAGAAGGCATAATCATGGTGTGAATATTACAATGTAATATTTTTGTAAATACTACAATACTACTAAAAATAATATAATTGTAATATTCACACCATAATTATGCCTTCTTGATGAAAGGTAAAAGCTTGGATATTTTGTAGTAATTGTAATAAACTTTAAATTTTATTGTGATTTTTCTTTTGCATTCCTCACAGTGACCATTACTTGTTTTTATTTATCATGATAAGATTTTAGATTTTTTGCAATTTATACTTGTTTATATTATAAATGTTATTAGTTAGTGTTGCTTCAGGTATTAATTCTTGCACATTTTATATATGTATATGTATAATATTACATGATGTGCTTTTAAAAGCATATCCAATATCTGTGAACCATTTATTCAGATATTTCTAAAATGTCATGTTTATATTTCCTACAAAATTACTAAAATGCATATAAAAATCGGTGGTTAAGATGTCATATTTCTATGGTCATGCATGAACGGGTTAAATTGAATTAGTGTCTGATCAAAATTAAGTTAATTTTAGTTTTTATGAAAGGAATGTCTTTCAACAACGTAGGAAGTTTCTGTCTGGTTTTACTCAGTAAATATTGATTTTGAAAATATAATTATTCACATAGATTGACGTAGTGTTTAAAAAGGTTTTGCTAAGTAAAAAGATATAAATTCTTTCAAAATACTATAATTATGGAATTATTTTAAATCCTAAAAAACTTACCGTAAACGCATTTTATTTATTATGGTATATATTCAAACATTTGTGAAAATCAGGAATGCTATCAAAAGTTTAAACAACCTTTGATGGATTTAAATAAAAAGCACTTTAGAAAACCCTATTATTTCTATATAAAGATATAACCTAATTATTTTCAAAGAAATTCATCTTTAAAATCATGTATACTAAATGTTATTATTATTTTTAATTCTATTCTTTTTATCTGTTATTCGTCACATGTATTGAATAAAATATGGATACAAATTTAATTTGAAAATAATACCCCTCTATTATAATCTTTCCTCTTATTAGAATTTTGATAAATAAACAAAACAAATATTCAAAAAATTCAACAAAATATACATTATAAGCGACCTTAATATAGAAGACATTTTATTAATATCTCAATGAAATCAGAAATAAAAATCATAAATCTAATTTGATAAATGAATGGCCTTATCAAGTTTTGCAATTGGAATCGAAAGGTTGGAATTTACTCATGTAATTCTTAAATATAATAATTTTCACATTTTACATTAAAATTAAATTTTTCTCATAAATTTATATGTTAATAAAATTGAAATAGTTGCATTACATCGACTATTTTTTATAAATACATAAAATTATGATGTCTTTCATTTAGTTCGATAAAATGTTATCAATACAAATATATGCTTAAATTGGTTAATTAATCATTTTTAAACTATATTTAAATTTAATAATACTTTATTTAATTGTATTCATTATTTGTATTAATAAAAATAACGTCAGTATTTAAATACTGAAATTATATCTATAGTCTTCAATCGATACAGGGAAATACTATTATTTTATTATTAATATATTGATATTATCTGAAACACTTTTGATACATATTGTAAATTTATATTTCTTCAAAATTTGATTTATTTAATCAATCTACTATTCAGCCGCCATATGAATAGTATACCACCATTCATTGTTTTAAGGAAAGATAAGAGTAATTCAACAGATTATAATTATTTATTTTATACATTTATTTAAACCATTGCTTACTGAAAGCACCGGACTCCCATAGAATGTTTTCCGTGTCTATGGAAATGGAATTTGACTTTCTTTTCGGGCGAACATTGCCTTCAGCTGCCGACTCTTTCATTTGAGCATCTAAGGCTTCTCTAGTATTAAAAATTCACTGTCAGAAAAGATGTTTAGAGGTCTTTTCATACTGTAATTAAGATAATGCTGCAAAGCTGCCATTAACTCTTTCAAAGTTCTTGGTGGGTATTTTGATCCGTCTAATTTTCTGCAATCACAAATGAAGAACTGAAAACAGTAGTTCAGTCCGTTGGTTGACACTTCCTCAAAATCAATTTCATCAAAATCAAAAGGCCCTTTGATCAAAATCAATTCCCAAAGAATGAAATAAGTGGTTTGTTAGACGAAGTGTTGACATGGGTTACAGGGTCAGGTGAGAGTGAAGATTGACGCAAATTGCGGAATTAAGTAGATCATTTCGGGAAGAAGTTAATCTGCTTTACATTGTGGAAGATGTTGACGAAGAAATGGTGCAGATACTAAAATACGCACAAACTGAAGTACTGTAATTCCTAAATCTACAAAATCTCAAACGTTTTAAATAATTTTTTTCTGAATAAAATCTTACTACTAAAATTGAATATGTTAGCAAACTATTTGATTAATTTTTATTACTCCTTGAAAACCAAAGAGGGAAAAACATGTTGTCCACCATTCTTGATTTGTTTTTGTGCTTTCATTCAACGATATCTTGTTGATGACAATATTTTCTAAAGACATAACGGAGTTTTCAAAGCCCTGGTGAAAGCCTGGATGGATAATTGTAGCAAATATAAGATATGTCAATATAAAATTTGACTCCATACACCACGAAGATTTAGAAAGAAAGAAAAAGTATTTGACAAAGAAATTCTGACAAAATTACAATAAGGAGTTTGGTTTTCTTTGTTGTACTATTTCGTTCTTCAAGGCAGGGATGTCCTGCACGACCTACCCAGGAATGCACTTCACATTTCTGAAGATCGCAGTGGACAAGAATTTATAAATAAAAAAATCATTACAAACATTATAAACATTTTTTTATCGTCAACAAAATAAGAAAATCTTTACCAAACATGAATGTATTCCATTAAAAATTATCCAGAGAGATGTCCTGTTACTTGTTTAAAAAAAGTTGTTTTCAAAGATTTCAACCGACTCTAATGTCATGTTCTAATTTCCTGTAAAAAAGATATCACGCACAAGAACTGGTATTGCTCAAAGCGAGCGCTAGGTATAAGTACGATTGGGTCCTTTATGAAAAATATTTCTAAAAAGTTGAATTTTGCATGAAAATGCACAAATCATTGTGTTTGAGTTTCCATTGTTTCCAACCTTCCTAAAAATATTCAAAGCACATTAAAGGTATTACAATCCTCAAATGCCTTCATACATCGTTACAAAGAAAGTATAACAGAATACCGAGGGAAAAAATTTATTCCTTTTCAAGGAAACATGTATGAGCAAAAGAATGATAATTGAAGCTGACTCAAAAACAAATGTTGTAAAAATTATCTTTGAATGATTTGTCTTGCACTGTTAATTTTGAAATATATTTGTATTCGTTTCTATTAATCAAAAGTTTTGTTTTTAATGTTTGGTGAATACATTGTAATTTCCGTGCATATAATATATCCCTATTGCTGTGAGATTTTAATAGATTTATTTCAGTTTTAATTTTAGAAATAAATATTGTTTAATACAATTTTGTGTTGTTAATCAATAACGTGTTTCATAGACATCAATTCAAAGAACTTCATTGTTATTTGTTTGAGTATATTGCTATCAAGTCGATTATTCAAATTTAAAACCAAAAGTGTGCAGCGCAATGAACCATCAATACAATTGTAAGCTATGAAAAGGACTGAAAATAGGTCGATGTAACAAATCAGATTCAAAAACAAGTACCAGTTGAACGAGAATACAAGTGTGTTGGTGTTTCCATTTACCTCAACTTTCGTGAACTTATCATCGGAACTAGAAACAACTAAACGTTTGTCAACCAGAACAGTATGACTTGTAGACAAAAGCTGTTCCTGACACGATGATTGGAACGGTTTTGTTAAGTACAGCTGCAGTGCTTTTCTGTAACGAAGACTGTTGCTGACTTGAAAAGGAGTTATTGACAGCATGGAATTCAGTTTGTACGTTTTCTTGCCTGGGATGGTTTATCATAGCAATCGACACTGCATTGATCCTTATGGCCAGTGATTAAGCAAACATCGGAATTTGACAAACCGTTCCTCTTTGCTCGAGTCACTGTTATTAATTGAATGCAGTGATAATTTCTTCATAAAACGACCCAAATAGTTTTCACCCCGAAATTGCTTGTTGGTACACCACTGGGTAGGTTTTTTTCCCTTGGGAAGGTCGTGGAAACAAGCTCTCTGAATATTGTTGTTCCCGATTCATAATTGTAAGATATAGTTCTAAACCAGAACCTGCCTTTTCGTCATTAGTGAGACTATTGCGCACATTCCAGTATTGTTTTTCTTTCAAACTTGGTTTCACTGTTTTCTGTATATTATCAATTTGGCTTGTTTGTTCCGATATACGCATATTTCGTGTCAGACGATCATCCAAAATCAAAACAGATGTCATTTCGCTTTATGCGGCGAAGCTCTTCTCGACAATTGAAAAGAGGACTTCATTTTGTAAAACATCTACAGAAAATCGCTCAAATTACTTAAACTTTGGTTTTAGATCGTTGTCCACTGTAGCGCTAAATTCTTTAGTTTGACCCTCTTTTAACAACCAAAAACCGTTATCAATGATATTAATGGAGCAATTCAAGGTCTGAGTTAAGTGTCCATTTATAACCGCTCGTTTGCATTTCAGACTGCCGGGGCTATTACATCCACAACTACTCTCATTTATCTGTTCTCAACTTATGGTTTGTAAAACACAAAGGATATCCTTCTCCTGGTAAAAATATGGTAAACTGTTTTGTATGATTTATTTCCTGTTCGACAGAACTTTTAGGTTTCATGCTAGCTTCGCTTTCGTTCAGCATTGCCGTGACCTCATCAGGAATTTCTTCTGAAACAGTCAGATCCATTAATAGATCATCTAACCCTTGTGTAACTGTCTTGCGAGTCATTCACAAGTTTGCTTATTTCCTCAAGACTAAAACCACTTATTAGGTTTTTCGGAAATTTAGAGAAGTCTAGTGGAGGCCAAATATTGTTATCCACCATAATTTACCAACCAAATATATATATATGTATATATTAACGTATCGAAAATATATGCAAGTATAATTAAACAATATACAACTTATTATACTATTATGATAATAGTAATTATCAAATTAATAACAATAGAGAATTGTTGAACGAAAAATTAATACAGCAAATGAGTCCGCTACAACGGACAACATTTCTGTATACATTTTGAGAACAACAACGTATAAATTGTTATTAGATCAGTTTCATTTCGGAATTACATAAATCAATTAAATATGTAGTCAGTTGATTGCAATGAGTTGATGATGGGAAGTGCCCAGACAATAGCTTTTCAAATTTAAATGAATTACTTACAACATGAAGCAAAACATATCTGCTATAGACAAGAAAAAGGACATTCAGCCAAGGCTACCAAATTTCTTTGAAGACAAGTCAATCACTCGCTATTTCAGCACAGTATGTAAGGAAACACTAGACAAGTTATTACGGTGGTTTTACAATGACCTTCGCACTAAGAAAGGGGATTTCTGTAGTCCTCCTAATCTCAAATGTATTAGAGCTGCGTTACACCGATACATCACACAAACATTAAATTAAACATTTTCATCCTCAAATCGCAGGCTGAAAGCCATGGTAGGCATGTGGCTTTTGCATAGAGGACAGAGCAAATCTTATATCTCTATTGAAGAAGACGACCTCAAGAAAATGACTGTCTCATTTGTCAGAGTATCTGGAGAAAGTTTACAAAATGAGGTGCTTTTCTATTTGCTGTATTTTCTGGGCGCAGAATGAAGAAAAGAGCTCAGGCGATCGAAGCGCGAAGATAATCGATTGGTTTTAATTACGATTCACATGATGTTAACAATATCTTCATCAAGACAACGTCTGATGGTACTAGCGTAACGAACAACATTAGAAAAAACGTAAAAGCAAGCTGGTTAAGAAGTATGCTCAACATTTGTTCAATGATAAACTAGACCGCGGTGAATATTTTTTAGGCCAAGTTATGAAAACATTGTTTGTCAAGTTAAATGTGTCCCAAATTTATACAAATCACTCCATACGATGTATCACTGTCACACTTTCAGAAGACAACGGTCTTAAGTAATTTGGATGTTCATAATGCATAACTGGACACAAAGACGAGCTCAGCATCAGCAGATACGACAGGCCATCTGATAAATTAATTAAATTAATATTATTTGGATTATATAACATATAACATATAATATATATACCGTCAGTAGTACAGGAGGAGTCGATTCGAGCACACATATTATTATATCATGACTCATGACCCCTTTTGTTATGTTTTATTTATTTTTTAACGATCTGGACCATTATGGAACATAAATAGGTCAAATTATTTAATTGGGTATATCTTTTTAGGGTAGTAACCTATGACAACCAAAGTTGGTATGATGACTTACAAATATAATATAAATATTTTTATACTACTACAAAATATGTATAAGTAGAATATAACATTAAAACATTAAATTAGTGTATAATTATTTTAAATTATTATATTAACGAAAACTGATGTCATTCGTAATTCATTGGTATGATGACTCACAAATATAAGAAACATATGTTATACTACTTATAAATATTTGCACGTAGTATATAACCTTTGACAAATTTAATTAGTGTTTGATTACATTATTATCATATAATTTAATTATAAATATTGTTTTTAGACCGATTTTTTATATTTTAGAAGAAAAATTACGTCATGAATGACATATTTTTAGTTTTTAGCCCATAACTTTTGATTTTTACAACTTATGACAACCAAATTTGGTATGATGACTCACCAACATAAGCCAAATATTTTATATTGTTTTTTTGTAAGTAGTATAATATATTTATTTTTTAATAAATGTTTTGATATAGTAAAATAAGATTTAATAGATAAACATTCAGAATAGCTTTGAACTAGCGTATTTTTTTAAACTGTTGAAATTAACTTAAGTAATGGACACTTTAGTGATTTACAGCTGATTAACCCTTAAAGGCCCAGTGGGTCTGTGGGACCCATAACTTAAATTCAAATGTATTTTATTATATGAAAAAAACAAAGTAAACTAACAAAACTCAATGACATTTTCTAATGTTTGGTCCACTCTAAAATCTTATTACTGAATTTTTTTGATATAGCTTTATTTGTCTAACAGACAATATATACAATATTTGTAACACTTAGCACTACTGGGTCTGATAAACCCAGTATCAATTTCGGTATACATATTTATGTATCTGGCTAATTATTTTACCTCCAAGCCAGGAAGGTATGGAATTAAAATATATATTTTGTGCGACAGCATCAATAAATGCTGCTACAATGGAGATATACAATATACACAGGTAAACGGATACAAGCACGTGAAGTAAACCAAAGTTCAAGAGTTCTACTTGAATTGACAGAACCGCTAACTAATACCGCAACATCTTCGGAGACAATTTTTGTTTCCAGTTTGCACTTGTTGCATACTCTCAAAGCAAGGCGGCTTTCATACATGGGGACTATCCGTCGCAATAAACCAGAATTACCAATTGGTTTTCAAGCTAGTCGCCAGCGTCCAGTGCATTCCTCGCTCTTCGGGTTTTCCAATGATGCCATGGTAGTATCATACGTACCAAATAGATCCAAGGCAGTAAACTTGATTTCGTCCATGCACAATCCATGCAGAATTTTCCAATGATCGGGGTAAACCACAACTTATTCTAGACTACAATGCGCTGAAATCTGGAGTTGATACGCTAGATCAAGTAGTTCGCAAGTATAGCTGCAAGAGGCGAACTTTGCATTGACCAATGTCACTATTCTACAACATGATGGACATAGCAGCCTACAGTACATTTGTGATATTTCTTGATGTCCACCCACAATGGGAACGCCGAAAGTCACACATAATACGACTCTTCCTCATACTCCTTGCACGACAGCAGCTGCGTGGTCAGCAAGTTCAAGCGGATTTGTATTCGCCCTCCTACTCTTTCATACCATACTCTCATTATTACGTGTATTAACTATCATTTTTACTGTAAATATATAAATAGTAATGTACTGGGTCTGTCAGACCCAGTGGGCTTTAGTGTAATTTTTTTGCTGGGGCGTTAAGGGTTAAATCAATATAAATATAATATATTTTAATATACTAAAAGGAAATTAAATAAATAGACTAGTTACATAGCTATGAGTCAGTGCTAATTTTTAAAAAATAGTTGAAAATTGACAGAGTTGCAGATATTTTACCATTGGGATGTATTATTACCATAAATTGCACGATAATTTCAATGAGGATTCTGATGCTCACTCAGCTTGATTTTGCTACTTACAGAATTGATCTAAAAGTAATCACTATGTGTGTATTCTAATCATTTCGATAGTCTACTACATGGTTCATTTGTAATGTATATTCTATTTTCTTACATGTTAGGCATTATTTTTCTTATTTTTTAATGTTTAGAATGTCTTTTTGTGATGCTATTTGGGTTATGCAAAGCGTACAATTTGAATAATATTTAAAATCATATATTTTAATATGTCGTTTTGCACAAATAATTTATTATTCTCACAAATAAAATGGTTTTTAACATGTTAGATGGTCTCTTGCACAGTCTGTGTCGTTATGTATATATAATTATCTTAATTATTTCCGATTGGTCATGTAAATGAATGTTCATTGCATTTTTCTATTAATTTTTATTATTATTAATTAATAAATTTTATTATTTATTATTTTATTAATTATTTATAATTATTTTCTATTAATGTTTTCTAATCATTTGATGGTCTACAACATGGTTAATTTACAATTTTTAAAATGTTAGATTATCTCTAATAATAATGTTAAATCATCGATATCAACTAAAATATGGGGAAAAGTTACAAAAATACCTACGTGTGACTATGCTCTTGACATTTTTTGAAGCTGGATATACAAGAAAATCAGCCGGTGCATTTACCAAAGAGGAAGTTGAACGATTTTTAAATGATGCCCCAAATTCCTGAGTATTTATCCACTTGAAAGCCGCCGTTGTTTTGTGTTATTGCCGGGGCCTAGGATGCGCTGACCTCGACCAAATTAATTCCAATGATTTAGAATTTAATGATGTGACGGGTACGTGGGTAAAGTATTCATTCTCGAAACAGAAAGGCGAAAAAGTTGAAAACAAATTCAATATTCCAATTGTATACTGCAAGTATTTGGAGCTGTAT
>JAUZND010004951.1:0-11437 GCA_034780555.1 Coelogynopora nodosa
CCGTTACTTTACTTTGAATGTCTGGTATGGAGTGCAAAGATAATTTTATTCAATATAAACATGACATATTATAGACTGAAATGTTTAAAACATAATTTGACTCAAACTTTTCTGTTTACTTTTTTATTTTATATTATAGCTATCATACAAGTTTAAAAATCCTTCTGAATTGAAGTTCCGTTACCATGGAATTCATGCACAGCCAGTTGTCACTACAGAGTCCCCTACTACAAAAAGCGACAACAAGTCAAATGGACCTCCTCCTCAATTACTTTACTTACTATACAAAATTGTAACTTTTTTTAAAATTCCCTCTTTCTGTTTTTAATACTGTCTGTTCTGCTACATATAAGTTCATTCATTAATTTAAAACTACTTTTCTTTCTGCATTTATAATACAAGTCTTCCACTCTCCCCCAGCCTCCACTGACCCTCTCTCTCTCTCCCTACACATGTGCCTTCTACACCCTTGTACCTTATTACCTTAAAAAACATAAACTGCACTGTCAAAAATGACTAATTTTGTAGATCTTCAGATCAATATTTGAGGATTCTATATACCCTTACATGCATTCTAGGTCTTTAAATCTCAAAAATCTCATTGCAGTTCAGATGATTTTATAGGCTACGCTACTGCATAGCCATACCCTCACTTGATAATGGAGTCTTCCGGATTTATTTTTTGGATCAATTTTGAGCCCTGCTTATACAATAATGCTCAATAAAAATTTAATGCAAATATTAATTTTTATTATTAAAAATTTAGTTTCTAAGTAAATTTTAATATTTTAAAAGTTGCCAGAATTATACAATTTGAGTTATTTTCATGGCTGCCAGAAGTATTATAACTACATTTTTTATACAACTTATATTTTATCATATTTTTGTGTTTCAGTTTTATAGTCTATCCCATTGATCTAAGAATCTATATGGTGCATGGTCCATCCCATAATATATCCTATATTCCCTCAATGTGGTTTCAATAAATATAGAATAGGAAAGGTTGTCATTAATCACTAACTTGGATTTTATTTTAATTATTCCAATTCTACTATGTGACCATTGGATAAGATCACATTATTAGTATAACATAGACAACAATCAATGTGCACACAAATTAATACTTGTTGATACAAATATATAAGTTTTTCTTATAATTAGTTTTATCTCATTTTCTGGTTTTTACTTTTTCATAAATGATGTGATTATTTTGGACCAAAATAATTTGATAACAAAATAAAGGTAGCTCACCTAGATACTGTATTAATTATTATTTAATGAACATTTTCTTTATTGCATTTGATTAAAATAGCAAGTTATGAAATAACCCACTCTTTTAAATAATAATTTCAAATTTACTTTTGCAGTGTGCATAATTATAATAATTTTAAGAATTAAGTATAATAGGCAACATTGTCAATAGTAAATTTTAATTTATTGTACAAAAGGGTGGGCTATCTCAAAACTTGACCATGCTTTAAAATGTATAAATTCAAATTTACAAGTGGGTAAGTTCTGAGGTAGCCCATCCTTTTCCAAAATTAATTCAAATTTATTATGGTAGTATGGCCAAGCTCTGAGATCACTTATTCTTACTGTATAAATTCAAATTTATTCTAGTATTGTGCTGAATTCCAAATTTAATAATATTATCTCACACTACAAAAGTAAATTTGAATATATTATTTAAAAAATAATCTTATCTTGGAAATTGCTATTTTAGTCAAATAATATAATCAAAGCATATATGTAATATATAGTCATTGATGAAGTGTGCATGCTTCATAAACTACTCACTTCTCCAGAAATAGGACCCTTAATATTGATCCATTCTGAGTGTTTATTAAACAGATACTGACACTAAATACATGATTTAATTTAGATTGAAATTGGAGATATAGATAGAGTAGAATCAGAGTTAATTCAAGAAGAATATAATGGAATTAGAGTTGTTATAATTGAACATAGTGAAATCAGAGTTAGTTAGAGTAGAACAGAGTGAAACAGTGGTTCATTAGATTAATATAAAAAAAATGAAATGAATGGAATCAGAATAGTGATTAATAACGACATTTCCAATATTTATTGTAACTGCATTGATGGAATATAGGATAATTTAGGGGACAGACCATGCCCCATGTAGATTGTTAGATCAATGTGATGGACCATATATCTGAATCATAAGAAGATTACCTAATATAAGTAGCATAAAAATTCTAAATAAATAGGTACAATATAATAAGTGACAAATAGGTAATATAATAAAAGTAGTTGTACTTCCAGCAGCCATCAAAATAACTAAAATTTATAATTCCAGCTACTTTATATAATATAATTTACTCAGAAATGTAATATAATTATAATATTTGTATTAAATTTTAATTGAGTACTATGTGTAATTATACTGTAAGTATTTCTGGTAAAGATACCTATTTTCTGGAATTATAAAATTGTAGTTATTTTGATGGCTGCCAGAAGTATAACAAATACATAAAATAATTTACTCATAAACGTAATTTTTTCTAGTATAATTATAATATTTGTTTTAAATTTTTATTGAGCATTAATGTGTAAGTATAAGTTATAATTAATTTAAGTTATTAATTAATTAAATTAAGTTTTTAATTAATTAAATTAAGTTTTTAATTAATTAAATTAAGTTTTTAATTAATTAAATTAAGTTATTAATTAAATTAAGTTTTTAATTAATTAAATTAAGTTATTAATTAATTAAATTACGTTATTAATTAATTAAATTATGTTATTAATTAATTAAATTATAAATTAATTATAAGTATTTCCAGTATGCAATTCTACCTGCTTGAATTATAAAATTATTGTTATTTTATTGGCAGCCAGAAGTAAAACAACTTTGTAAAATATAATAAAAATATATATTTATCAGCATAAGAATATTCTGAAACAGAATTTGGGTTTTGTCTCAGGTACTTAGTATTAGCATTTTTAGTTTTTCTATAATTGGCATTGGATTTTACTTATTACCAACAATAGGCAATATCATTACTAAAGGAAAATTACCTGCATTGGTACTTTAAAAAAAATTAAAGCACAATAAATTTTGCTGCTGTGCAGGGGCCTATTTTATATAACTTAGCATTGAATTTAGGAGTTAAAAGCAACTATGTAACTGTTTGGCTAAAGTGAGTTTCATATAACACTTCTAATTATAATTCAGAAAATGAGTGAGTTAAATAATTTAACTTAATATAATATATGTAAAAGTACTAAAGGTACCTAAATATGGGCCTCTTCAATATAGTTTCAATAATAAATTATCCTTTGTGGTACTATAACAGAATTATAGTAAACCTAATTAGAAAGATGCCATATCAGATTAATTTTAGTTAAAAAAATCTGCACATTGCTTGAGTTTTACATTATATAAATATTTAACTTTTTTTAATGTTTATAAGAACCTTTAGTAGTAAATTTGTTATTGAATACAAATGAAACAAAGATAAAGGCATTTAATACATTTCATGTATTTAAGGATCTGTTATTACCCTTCATGTGATAAAACAATGTTGGATAACCATTTGAGAAATTGTATTGTAATAAAATACCAAACAAATTTATTGATTAGGTAAAATAATGGGAGATAAACATATTTCTATATGATGAGATAATATATTATGAAAAATTTAATTAAGTAAAAAGTTTTACAAGTTCCTGACAATTTTATTAATTTGATTTTCAAGATTTACAGGACCATCAAACCATTGTAGTAAATAACATTTATAATAAAATTTGTCTATATAAACCTTTCCTTAAATAATGGTCATTTCAAAATTTATTTGTTCCTTAAAATTCACAGGATTTCTCTAAATTTCCTTGCAACTGTTTGAATCTCTTATATTTAGGCACCCTAAACCTCTACTACACTTAGAAATTATAAGTAAATTTTAGGCTAAATTTAGTTGGTTCTATTTTTTATGAAACCTGAATTCTGCTACAGTTACTTCTAATTCCTTGACTATTGAAAGTTTAGAAGCTTCTGTAATATAGAAGCTTCTAAAAACTAGAAGTAAATGATAAGACTACATTTCTGATGATATGATGGCATATACATATATATATCATACATGTATAGTATACCTATAGAAGCAATACGAAATAATTTAAGTGCCACTAATATTGTTATACTTTTATTTTAATTATGTGGGAAAACCACTGGAAAAATATAAATAAAAACTGGGAACCCTGTTTTGTAATATTCATCTTATGTTTACTAACATGTTAGTCAAACATTAGCTATAATCTTTAAATTATTGTTAAATTGTTATACTTATTATAATATATTGATTTTAAAATAAACAGTTGCATACTGGTCTGACACAGCTTAGCCTGGCTTAGGGCAAGGCACATTGAATTATTTTACACAATATAGGATATCTCAGATTAACTAGTATAAAAAATACACCTGAGCCCTCCAACATATATTACAATGTGACTAAATTATCCCCCTGTGCATTCTGATGTGCCTTATAAACTATTATGTATAAATGTAAACAACTTATTTCTTTAACATTTAAACTTTCTAAAAATTATGGATTTTTATAGTTGAAATTATATTTGTTATTATTATAAGTATGTAGACTATGGGATTTATATAAGATACTATAATACTATTATACTATAAGATTGAAATATGGGATAATTTCTAACATCATTTATTAAATATTTAAATGACAGTAAACATAATTTTTAAACATAAAAGTTTATTTGCATTTATAAATATTCTTTATTTAGTTTTAACTATATTGTCATTGTATTTATTATTATATAATAATAATTTCAATAATATATTAAAATATTTATTTTTATATGATGCTTCATCATATGCTGTAGCCTGAATGTATTCATTTTGTGAAATAGTCTAATAAATATAAAACATGTTTATGTTAAAAATTATTTATTCATGATATTGTAAATAAATAATTTATAGCATCTTCTTTTAATTGAAGTTTCACTTATGTCTTTATAATAATAATAATTTTAATTTTTTATATATATTATAATGGTATAACAAAAAAGTTATATATATTGTATAATATTGTGGTACAAAAAATGCATGATAAATTAAATATTTGTCAATCTTCATTTATTGACTATCATATCTAAAAACCATGAGTACTATCATATATTATGATAACATTGCCACAACTTAAAATAATTTAATATTATAAAAATGTCTTCAAAATATTAATACACTATTTAAAAATGTGTTAATATTTTTATTGAGCTGATATTTCATTAATAATGTATGCAGTAAGTTCATTTTTCATGTTTTAACATAGATTATGTTAATGTTATACTCATGATTAAGAACTTTTTCATACGGACTTTTTCTATGGAGTTGTATACATTAAGCTTTAATATCAAATGAAATGGTAAAAGTAAGTTAGTAAATATATATATATATTTTACTGCTATATGTAATATAATAATAACTATATTTCAATATAATGTTGCATTCCCAGTTTGTCTATCACCTTCAAACCAGATTTCATGAACCCCCCACCCTCACAAAAGTCTTTACTAATCTTTTGCCTGCATTATTCTATCCCGGATTTCAATATATTATTGCAAGGTTGTAAGGTATTTAACATGGACATTTTTTTGCCTTTTTTAAATATTGCATGTATTAATCATGTTTTATAAATTATTATGTAAAATACTAAATAAAATAAGTGATGAATGTTTTTCCACATTTTTAGGTGAATTCTCAATTTTGTTCCATAACTTAGAAGTTTAAAAATTTTAATTCCTGTATATCAACAATGGATCCTGATAGTCGCAATTGTCATGAATATGCATTACAACGTCGATTTGGGGAACCAGAGGATTATCTTCCAACAATCGCAAGTCCTTTCTGTTCATGTCCAGCAAGGTCTGCTTCGCGCATTGAGGGAGATATGAACTGGATTTTAAAGTGTAGATGTGGAGAAAATCCAAATATTCGTAAGTAGATAGTATAAATTGAAACTCTATTGGGCCTGCATAATTTGTTTAATGTGTATTAACTATTTAAAAAATTAACTAAATATTGTTAAACTTTTATTATTTGCATAATTTACAAATTATTTACAGTTTTAAAATTAAATAATTTTTGTTTAATTTGTTGGTGTGGTGTTCATAATATTTTAAATTTTGTACTTGCATAAAAGTTAGTTGATAAAATAAATATGCAGGTCTACAAGCTGGTAATGCTGTTTAATTTAAATATAATACAAGAACTTACAAGTTGATTTAGTATTAGTTGATTATCGAAAACCTTAAAATTTATGTACTTTAAATTTTGACACAATAAAAAAATATTGGGGATCGTTATTGTATGCTATTCATATTATTTTTAATTTGGTACATATTTTCGTAACAACATTATTGTTAAAATAATTATTATACTTTTTAAACAACACTTGAATGGTTTTTACATTTTCTGAGCTGGTGCAATTTCACTCACTTCCATACTGTTCCTCGCAGTCATCGGAAGACATGTTTGATGAGTCCTTATCTATGTATGGGTCATAAACTTGGTTGATAGTTTGGGGACATCTGTAAACATAGAACATTCCACTGTTGGTTTTCTTCTAGTTGATATAACATTCAAACTTGTAATATCGATAATGGCGAAGTAAAAGTTATGTAGGCCAGCTTTATGTTTGGTAAGAAATGTTGAATGTACATATGTATATATTGATCTACATTGTAAATATCTTCTTTATGTTGCTGTATATATATATATATATATATATCATAATTGGCTGAGACTTTTTATGTTGGCGATCGAAGATGTTTTAAAAAGCTCACTTATAAAGGCGAAACATTTCAAAATTTATATATATATATACATATATATTTGTCCCCAACTAGTTCAACAGACAATTAAGATTATCATCCACCAATCATGACTCCTTTCTGTTTATGTTCGGTAAGGTTTGTTTCGTGGATTGAGGGTGATATGATATGAATTGCCTGTTAAAATGTCGATGTGGAGCAAATCCAGTTTAAAAAAAATTTAACGACCCCCTGGCGAAGTCCGCGGGATTCATTCATGACGAGGTCGGCGAGGGTTTATAAAAAAATTTTTATTCATGATATATGTTTTTGTCGACCATAGAACTAATTATTACGATCGATTTTTTAGGAAATTTGTATATCTAATTAGCTATGTTTTTAGGCCACAATATTTTACCTATTGCAGATTTTGAAACTGATATTACATTATGTTACTCTGTCTATTTTCTACAGCACTGGGCTGGATATGGGAGAAACCGAAAGGTCAGACAGATAGCGAGGTGCAATTATTGGAGAATGGGTCTGTCATCACTTTCCATAGCGAATTCAGTCATGGCACGGCAATGACCCGAGGCAATCGCGTACTCACTGAGGGTATTCACTATTGGGAGGTTAAACTTCTATCACCAGTCTATGGAACAGATATTGTGAGTTACTCCCAGAGAACTTATGTTGCAAACTTGTTCTTTATAATTGACATGGTTAAGCTGTCAAACTACTAAAACCTTGTTTAAATGAAGTCATTTTCTTTTGGTACACTGGTATTAGAGTTCTAGGTATAAGTAAGAAGATTGAAAGCAAGTTTTTATGATATACTCAATTTATTTCTTGAGGCTTATCACCACTACCTTGTCTGAGTTCAGCTAAAACGATCTGTAGGACATCATAATAGTTATCAATAAGTGACAAAAAATAATAATTTAGCAGAAAGACGCTGGTAGGTCATATTGACCTCCCCCCACCAACCTATTTGGTACTATATGGTTATAATATGGTAAACTATAATATACAATTATCTAAGATAAATATTAAAAAGGATAATAAAAATTAATTATTTGAAAAATCAAAAAAAGTGTAATTAATGTAAAGTCAATAATAGTTAAACGCGAGAGTTATTGCAAAATATATAAACACTACTATTTTGGATAGGTCAAGAGTGATTTTAAAATATATATTTAGGGTCTGTTGACTGACATGGGAATTGTTACAATATGGTAATCATTGTGCTTACATTATGGAGGAGATTACCTCTTACACTGATGTTAACCATATTTATTATGTTACACAGATGGTTGGTGTTGGCCGGCGATGCGTCGAATTGAACCAATTTCGGACCACATTTCGCAGCGCCTTGGGAGCCGATGGAAACAGCTGGGGCCTCAGTTATCGTGGCGATATCCACCACAACGGTCGGTGGCGTGAATATTCACCAGGCTTCGGTCAATCTTCCGTGGTTGGATGTCTTCTAGATCTTTGGCATGGGACCCTCAGCTTTTATCTCAATAGGAAACCAATGGGAATTGCATTCTGGTTAGTAAACAACATTGCAAGTTCGAGTAGTTATGGTTTGTTTACATTTTTATTAGGTTATATTATACATAATATTAGCTTTTCTTTGTCATTCAGTTTATGCATTATTATTTTTATTCGCGGTGGTTTTAGTGGTTCAGTAGGTACTTTTCTTAATCTATATTTATGTGCTTAATGTCAAAAATATATATTTTAAGATTTACGTATTTTATCATTTTTATAAAAAAATGTTACAATTTCTCTATTATACTGAGTTTAATTGTCAAAATTAGACAACATAAAATTTTATTTCAAAATTTTATTTTCAGCTTTCATTGATTACTAAACGATTATGGTTAATAATATTACAGTCTATATCAATTATATTATGGTATGTGTACTAATTCATTGATATAGAATATAATTTAGATAATGGAAGTCATTGTTTATATAATCTTGAAAGTGTGTTATAATTTTCAAAAATAGAGAGCACACGTTTTAAACATATTGTTGTACTATATTATATTGAAAACGTGTTCAATATGTCTTTGCCGCTAGATAGCAAAATCAATAATTTGAATTTCTATGATTTTAACCATATATTTAGACTTCGGGAATATTTGAATTTGGAACATCCTATATAAGGGGTTTCTATGAATATGTTATCACTGATTCGTTAAATATGGAGTATACTATTGAAAAAAAGTAACTACTACAGCATTTACTATTGCTTTTAAAAATGCAGAAGAAAGTAGACAGAGATTTTTTGAAAATTTTAATAAGGAGAACCGTATTGTATTATATTTACACTTAGAAATCGACAAAAATCTCGCAGGCCAGTATCGGCTTCAGGTGACTATATCAAAGAAGACGTTCTACAACATAGCGTGATAATTCATCAACATCAATCCGACATATATCTGAAGAAATAATTTTGTTATTGGTATCAGTTCACACTATTTTACACAAGGAACACTACCATCCCTATAAACCACTGTATTTACAATTTCTTTGTGACGCTGATGATGATCGGCGTCTTCATTTTTGTGAGGAAATGCTTGCAAAGTTTCAACATGATCTCAGCGTTTCACCGAAAGATAAACATTTTCCGATGAATTATGACAGATATATTCGAGGTTATTAGATTGGCAGAAGAGGCCCTACCGAGTGGCCTGCCCGATCACCCGACCTTTCAGCCTTCGACTATTGGTTGTGGGCTTATATCCGTTCAAAAGTCTACCCTGATGGCACAATCTGTGAAACTCTGGACGTGCTTCATACCAAAAAATAGAAGAAACCTTCCTAAACATTACAATAGACGTGTTCTGTAGTTCGATCAATGCCTTCAAGAAACGACTGACTCAATGTCGGGATGTCAATGGAGGTTTATTTGAACAATGACTGAACTGTTGGTAAGAGTTTGTTTCTTTGTAACGCTGTGCATAAATAATGTAAATAAAACTTATTTCTTTGTGATATGTACTATTTTATTTGTTATTCGAGCAAAGACATATTGAACACTCTGTTTATATGCATGCCATAAAATAAGGACATAATGAATTTGTCGACTGGCATCCACAGCGGTCTGCGCAGTGAAGACGGATTCTTCCCATTGGTGTCGTCAACCGCCGCACGTAGCGGCATGCGCCTCATCTGCGCTGAGTGCCACCCGCTCACCCTCCAGTTCCTCGCCTGTCGCCAGATCCGCGAGTCTATCACCAAGAATGCCTCCCTCGTGGAAGTGCTCAAGTTCCCGCCCGGCCTGCAGATTTCCCTGCTCAACAACATGTCCTGGCTGATGTACCGTGTAGATCCCACGCTAGGCGGGAGTAGCCGGCTTGCCAGTAGGAACCTGGCCTACTATGAGGCGGTTGCTCCGTACAGGTGTGCACACACACCGCCCCCACAGGGGGGAGGAGGCAGCGGCGGAGAGAGCAGTGACCGGGGTGTTGAGGCGCGTCGTATCAGGAGCACGAATGCAGCAGCAGCTTTGGCTGCTCGAGGTTCCATGGAGTATCGCCGGCGGGTGAAGAGGGCCAGGCGGGTAAGGAGACGTCCCGCAGCCGACTTGCAACCTCAGCCGCAGCAACAACAGGAACCTGATGGAAACAGCCCGGGAGATGCCGCCATACAGGTTAGATGGGGCTCTCGTGCATTCACCAATTTAATGATACGTTAACTCTTTTCGTAATTAACATATCAGTCTGTGGTTCTAATAATCAGTCTACGTAGCGACAAATATTATTATGTAATGTATTTTTATTCTTTAATATTTTAAAATAATTATACTTCGTCATCACTAATTTATTTACCACTTATTATACAATTGAATTATTTTTAGAAAATTTCAAGTGTTTTCGTAGTCTCTTTATTCACCAAAATATTACTTATTTATTTATATTAGGTAAATATTCGTCTTGAGTAAACCTAATATTATGTGACTTTAAACATATAATAAGTTACAGTAAATCGTATAAGTCAAATTTGTTTGATTAATATTACACTATGTGAAATAAGGAAATCATACCCTAGAATAGCGTTACGTTGGTTAATGTGATATACAGGGTGTGTGTGCCTCCTGGAATTCCAGGACTCCTGGAAAACTCCTGTAATTAAAAAAATGTTATGGAAACTCCTGGAATTTAACCACTTTTTGAATGTTAAATTCCCTGTAATATTTAAACTTTAGTATGGTATATAATATTTTTTCTGTACATAAATGTATTTTTTTCTACATACTGATACAGCATTTTCATAAACTCAAAACAAAACAAAAAATGATTTTAGAATGTTCATGGGATTTTTTTTTAATTCTCCTACTCGGCAATTTAATCATTTTATTTTAGTTAAATATTTTTAACAGAGAAACCAGATAAATCGGGTAATTAATATTTGCATTTATGTTTATTTAATATTTATTATTCTTTTTATGTTGCCAAGCACATTCATATTAATAATAATAAAGTTAAAATTCGAAGTAAAATTTTGGTGATTAAAGTCTTCTTCAGTTGGTAAATGCAGAAAATTAAATGTACATCTAGACATAATAGATTTGGAAACAGTACATTAAATGAAATTGATAGTAAAATATATGCAATAAACAATCTAA
>JAUZND010004952.1:0-11437 GCA_034780555.1 Coelogynopora nodosa
CACCTGAGTATACACCAAGTTCGGGTAATCGGAGTAAACACCAACACTTACACCTACACCTGACTTGAAATCACCCAGTGTATAAATAAGCAAAAATCTTTTTCCTGCGTTGAGACGTAAGTGTCCCCAAGTAAATTCAGAGAAAGACAGCGGGAGAGGAGGTAGCTTTAAACTGACTAGGTGACACCCAGTCGCTTTAAGGCCCCCTCCTCTCCCGTGATTCTCAATGAATTGAGCTGACTAACAATATTCTTGATCTTCGTTAAAATAGGCCGAACCGGAGAATCCGGAAAATTGTTTACCTGTCAGTTGCACAGTATGGGGACACTTACGTTTTGATTTTTTACACAAAATCATTAAATTGATAATCGACAGTATGTTATAAAGGTGTCATAACTATATAATATATATGGCACAGCGAAGTCGATTGGTAAAAATCCATGTAGTAAATTTTTTGTAGGCAAAATACTATTTGATAGGAACGCGTTACTGCCTTCAATAATTTGGTCCACAGAAAATTTGTACTAGAACGAATTCATATTCCTAAAAATTATAGATTACGGAATTATTTTACGTAGGATTTATTGTAGTAGAATCATTTATTGTGTTGTACGATTACTTAGGTTTATTAACAAAACATATGATATTATATTTATAACATTATAAATATACTTTAAATTATAATATTGATATCAACAGCTGCACTTAAATAACATGTAGCAGTAACTTTCAGCTAAACATATACGTAGGTATTATATTTTATCACTTTATAAAAAAAACAGCGTAATGTTTCGGCGAATAATAAAATCCACTTGTTAAAAACACTTTTTCTATACACAAACAAAAAATAAATTCATAATACAAAATATTTAACGCGATAATGGATGTCTCAAGACTTCTATTCCGACTGGAATGGATCCACGATGAATTAAAATAATATAATATATCAATGAATGACTGAAAGTTAGCATAGTCATACGTTATGCTAGATACAAAAAGACTCGAAATAGATAAAACGCGCAATGTGGTAAACTGCAAAATTAATTATATATAATCAGAAAAAGTATCGATACAAACAGTCCCACACTAAACATCTAAACAAAATAATCACTAAAATAAACTAACCGTACCGGCAAACGTTCCTACTTCTAACCCAACGACAAGCATTCCCAGTGTGCTTCATGGCCATCGTTGGGACTGCCGTGTCCCGAATGTAGAGAGTACTGCAGACTTCACACTCCTCCAGGAACATGTCACCGTGGAGGATAGAGAGCCGATTCCTCGGGAAGCCGAAGCGCAGCTGGAGACCGTCGACATTTTGGGTTATTACAAAGTGGACCAAACCTGATTGACAGAAAACAAACACGATTGGTCTATACAATCAATGATAACAAGATGTAATATTAAAATACGCCTAGTCTATGCAGCCTGTTTAAAAATCATGTGATTAACGATTGTTATTGAACGCTACAGTTTAAATCAAAGCCTAACTCCAAATAATTTGATAAACCGTGCACTAAAGTCACAAGCGCGGTTATTGTACACTTATTTAGGACACTATAAAGAAATCCAGAGTTTTACAATTATCGACGACGAGAGATAACGAGTTCTATAATTTAAAAACGAGTACTTTCGTACAATTATTTTTGCATTAAAATAAATATTTGTAAACCATGTTAAAGCGATGTTGCCCGTTTAAAAAGTGAAACGATGCGCTATACAAAGAATGATGAAAACTAAACCTGTGAAATGTAAATGCTAAATCCATAGAGATATAAATAAGTTAAAGCCATAAAAGTATTTCCTTGACAACGTATTATAATAATTTTATCACGAAAATCATTGATATATCGTTCGATTATTACGCGAAATCCTTCGTTTTTAAATTATCGAACTCGTTGTCGATACTTTAAAAACTCAGGTAATTTATAACGTGATTTTCGTGCAATAACTATATAATATTAACACAATATATTCCGATATGCAAAACTAAAAGCACTCATATATATTATCAATATAATTTCATGAAACAAATTATTTGTATATTTGTTTACATTGTTCGTTATATTCAAACAATGCATAATGTCGTAAAAATGCATAAATGCATAACAATGCATAAATGTCGCACAATTCATAAAAAAAAAATTTTGACACTGACCAGCATCTTCCAAAGCAACAAGAGCTCGATGTGTGAATGAAGGTGATGCACTGTCAAAGGTAACTGACATTTCAGGAGCTTTGCCATCCTTTTCCAAGGTCCATACTCCTACAAAACAATATAAATAAAACAACTTGCATAGTAAAAAGTAGTTCATTAAATGGACCACAAAATATACAAGTAATTGGAATATATTCTCACTGACAACATTTGAAGTTAATTTATTAATCATTTTAATAACAAATCAATAACTATTAAATAATACTTTATAAATTCAATCCCTATAAATTAGTATCAATTGAATATTATTAAAATATAACTATATAATAAATTTGGCTTCTTATTTATAAAAAAATAATCATTACTAATGAGATTCTAATAAATGATTACACTCCATTAAATTCCTGGATAGGAATTTTGTTATAATAATATTAAGATTAGGTTATAAACGGTTAAAAATAAAATAACCGATTATTTGTATCACAAAAAGTAAACCAGATTGCTAGTAATCTTCCATAATAAGTAACAGACTTTCGACTGTTGTTTTAAGTTAATGGACTTTAAAAAAAAATCTTTGCATTTTGTAGTAATCTATGAATAGATTAAATTTTATGAATAACATTCTAGATTGATTTTTTAAGTATTGTGTGAGCCTTAAAATAAGAAACCTGCTAGTTATTGACCACTTTAATAAATCTCTGATGCAAAGAATACTGAATGAAAGAGTTGATTGCTTATACAATGAATAATTTTGTTCATAAACTATTGTTTAACCACTTAAATTAACTGGAGTGGTAAATGTTTAACAGCATTAAAGACCGAACTTCAAAAAGTCAATAAAAAAAATATATTATATCAAAAAAACAAATAATAATTAAAAATACGTTTAAAATCGAAAAATATTATATTTGTCCTATAGAAAACAAGCCTGGAATGATAAGATAATAAGTCACACTTGTGGATATACAATAAATGACATCCTACCAAATCCAAAAGAGCAAAAATATAACTGGAGACAGACAAAATTATGAATAAGAACATGGTAACAATTGAAATATATAATTTAAAAGGTGGGGAATTGGTGACTTAAGATCCTTAGCGACAGTATAATATTAACATCAATATTATAATAATTTGAGTCTAGGTTACAACAATTAATCAATAAATGGGTTCTTTCTTAGACAATTTCTTACCTTTTGGTCCTCTGAAGTCTGGAATACCACATGCAGTACTAATACCAGCCCCTGTGTGGACAACAGTGTGAGAAGAAGCCAGCATCATGTCTGCTAATTGATTCACTCTATCATTGATAATGTCATCAGGATCCACAGATTCTGGTAAGCCACACAAACCTTTGTCAGCATAGTCTGACAATCCAGAGGAATAGTTAACTGACATGGTACTGAAAAACATGAAAAATATATCAACAGTATTTATAAATAATATTGTTGAAGATGTAAAAAATATATTACGTTAAAAAAATTCACTGAACTGTTAAACAACAACTATTCTCAGTGTTAGATATTATTCAACTCAAACAATGGTTTACTATCATGTAGCATCAGTTTGCTATGTCAGGTATTAAAGCATATGATTTTCGATCAGTGTCAATGAAACTCTTTATTATATTAAGAAGATATCAAAATGTCTTGCATTTCAAATATTTACTATATAAATTATATATATATATGTATCTATATAACTATATATTTTAATTTTGTATAATATATGTATACATACAAAAACAATTGAAGATATTACGAACTTATAAGTTAAGTAAATTACTGCTGTCATTTACATTCATATAGCTAGATATTTCACATGGTCCGCCAAATCATGCAGTTAAAACCTTTAATATTTTATTCAGCTGTTTTTAGAATAACTGTATTTTATTTGCGATGCAATTATACAGTTTAATGTTTTGATAAGGAAAAATGTGTTCCTTGTATATTATAATTTCCTACACAAAAATAGTAATCTATACCAATAATTGTAAATTCATGTTGGTAATAGACATATACTAAAGCAGTGTTGCAAGCGGCCAAAATGAAATAAAATCGCATTGGAAGAAAAAATCGCACCTCATTAACCTTATATAACCTGGCGTATTTTAATAGTAACATGTATATATATTTTTAATTTAGCACCAATCTTTTAAAAGTTGATAAAACTGTTTGAAAAACATGTATAATTATTTATATTAATAAATGAACGTATAACAAGAATTTGCATAAAATTAACATGAAGTATAAAGTTAATGTATATAAATCAATTTAATTTTCTAATTTTTGGTCGCTTTTCCAGGATAGCTGAGTCATGCTGCTGTTTGTTTTAACTTTGCCGATTCTTCTGCAGCTAGTTTGATACATTGTTCTAATGAGTCGTTCTCAGCCGCCTTTCTTTTAGCTTCAAACCCAGCTCTGTCGATAGAAATGGTCTCGAGAGCCTTTGTAGAATCTTTTAGCTTCTTAAACGCATCTTGCACCTGCCGTTAATTTTCTATCATTTCAAGCTCCATTTGTTTCCGTTTCTCATCAATCTAGAAGGAGAAATTAATTTATACATACATATTTATATAGAATAAATCAATTTTCTATGAAAAATGTTTGAAGTGGTTAATACATGTATTAAAAAAGATTATATCTGAGAGACAAATTAATCAGTTAAAGTAAAAATAATATTACTTATACCCCGTTCTTCATTTGCAAATTGTTTTATCTCATTCTTCATTTTGACATCCTCCTGAACTTTCTTTTGCAAGGCCTTTTCTTCCTCGGTGGTGGCTCGTACATGTTCCTCATCATCTTTTTTCTTTCTTTTTGTACGCATACCTTCTTTGTATTTACCATATGCTTCTCCACAAGACACAACCAATTTGTGAGGAATAGCGATAGTGTGCGAATAAATTTCTGGCTTTCAAATAGCTTTTTTCTAGAAGGAAGTTTCTTCTTGTATCAACTGCAAAATACAAAAAATATATACAAAATATATACATGCAAATAATCCAAATAAATCTATTTATATAATGAGCTCATACACACTTACTGGATAAACGATTTCTCTTGTCATTCATATCCAAATCGTGACGTTTGCCAATATGGCGTTTAACATCTGCATTCCAATGAAATAGCGTACATGCAGCTTGTGCTAATCGACATAAGATCAAGAAACGTCCATCCATTTGTGAAGCGCGATTATTCCATGACTTGGAGATCTCTTCGTTGACATCAATAACATGGTCAGTAATGTTGACAATGTGAACCTCAGTCTTGAGGTCATCTAGGGAAGCATTTGCACATACAGTTGGCAGCTTATTAGCTAAACATATGTCTGATGACATCCTTTTCTTTCAGAGGTCGTTTCATTGCAATCAAACGCAAACTTTGAAGGAATTTATTAGAGAATGGCAAATACATTGAAAGACGAATTTTTTTAAAATTTCGTTAGTGTAAAATATGCAGTATAGATAAAAAGATTTAAAAAATTGCAGCTGCTGGCAACACTGAATCTATGATGTGTTATAATTAATTGTATTTAAGGTGCATGATAAAGGAAACAATTAAAACTTGCATTAGATTTTAGAACATACAATTAAAAGGTTATATATAATACATTAAGTCGAAATAATATAAATTAATTGCTCTTATTAAATGAAAGTGTATTAAAATATTTAAATAATAATAATTGAGTATATATATTTTTAAAATGTGGGTTAAGCAAATGTAAATATTACATATCTGGAAAAATGTAGTTTTTTTTAATGAGAGTACATTTAAACAAAAGACTTAACTTTATATAATTATGATTTTTTTAATATATAACATAATTTAAAAAAATCTAGTTTTCATTATTACATTTAACACAAACTTGAAATAAAATGTAATGCATACATGTTTTTGAAAAAAAAATTAGAGTATATATATATCCATTTTATTAATTATCTATATTCATTTTATTAAGTATCTATATCCATTTTATTAAGTATCTATATCCATTTTATTAAGTATCTATATATGTAATATCTATATATTATATATTAACAGAATTGTCAAAAAATCTGTTAGTTCATATATCCAATTTCTCCAATTGTTTCCACTATTTTGCTAGTAATTGTAACAATTCTACTGCTTGTTCTTCTTCTTTGCATACTTCCTCCAATGTAGCAGCTCATTGCTTTTGTATAGGTAATAAAAAAATAATGCTTAGCATTAGCATCTGTCCTACCTAATGACAGCTCAGCATGCCAAGGTCACCAATTTCCCTGTGACCATCATGGTCATGCTTAGCACCTTGTATACTCGCATTAATAAGCAATATAGTAGATATAATACACAGAAAAAATTCAAGTACAATAGAGTACATATTAAAAATATTAAAAGTACATTTGAGAACAGATTTAAACTTCAAGTACATTTGAGTACATTCATGAATTTCAAGTACATGTGGACACTCTGCATATAGTACTTTATAGATACACTTAAATACCAACTATTATAGTAATAAAAATAGTTAAAGAATATAAATAAATATTTGTAAACAAATAATCAACCAATCGCTTTTGTTGACAACCAAATTGTTAAAATTGTTAAAAAGCCCAGTTAAATTGTCTGTATAAGTATGACTTAACACATTACCCTTACCCTATAATAATAAGTAGACTTAAAGTACATAAATAGAATTTAAAGAATAAATAGAATTTAAAATAAATGGAAGCCAGCTCTGTCAATTTTTGTTCTATGATGCTTCAAAACTTCAGGTGCTTCAGGATGTCTGTCAATTAGCGAGACAGAAGATATACAGAACAATATAATTACATGCATTGATTCAAAAAGATAATAATATCCTATATGAATTGTACGTAAAAATAAATTAAAAGCTAATACCTGATCACATAAAAAGCAAAGTAAATAATTGCCAAACTAATCTGAAATTAATAATTACAGTATTACTAAATTATGCATAATTACATAAATTATTACAGTTAGTTGACATAAACAAGCTAACTAAAGTTATTAGTGCCTATATAGTGGCAGTCTCTAACATACCATTTATATCAAAAGTTAGAAAATGTTTAAGCTAAATAATGTGTAATTATTTAAAAAATATATAAATTTGGTTGTATTTTATTAATTATCTCATTTAGCTTAGATAATTTTATATTGAATTTTATAGAATATAATTAATAAAATATTATTTAAATTAATTAATATATAAAGTAAATATGTAAATTAAAACATTCATTAATATAATATGAATTAAAGTAATATATTTTTAAAAATTAATAAAATATAATTATATTGTAATTAAACATTATAAATTAATTATAAAATTATAATACTTTATTGTATATATATATTCATATAGCAGATCATGTTTATTTTGATAACCTAATTAAATAATACTGTAAGGTAAAACAGAAGGTCAAATTAGTATAAATGTATCCCTTAAATTGGTGGCATTAATTAGTTTTGATTTCATATTTTTTAACTTTTCTGTGTAATATATTAAAGAGTACCAATATTTCTTGATATGTTTTGAATATGCAGTTATAATTTTATGTTATATTTATATTTAGAGAACCAGACCACCTAGAAAAAATGGTTTACTTTATAAAAAATAAGCTAATTGAACTATCTATCTATGTACATAAACAGATCATTAGTGTTTATAATTAAATATTATTTATAAATTTTAGTCTTTTTAAATTGTATTAGTACTACTAATAGGAAAGAATGTAATACTACTAGTACTAAACATATTTCCCAAATAATATATAAAAATAATTTTAAATTCTGTAAATGCATGTAGTGCTCAGTTTTCCACAAACTTTTTAATGTATAAATATTATTTTAAATGTAGTTTTTAATTCCTATGCAATGGCTTATTTGTCTATTTTGGCAGCAAGATATAATATTGACCTTGTCAATTGGATGCCTATAGATGCCTTTATGTATTTTAAGTGTTAAAATCATTATGTGTAGTGAATCTGTATTATTAACTAGAAAGATAAAATATGATGCATATTAGTTGAGATAATAGATTCCAAGATTAAGAGGATAAATATAAATTTAAAAGAAAACAAAAACAAAAAAATTATTAAGATGTTTAGAAATGTAATAAATAAAAAAGGAAAATGTCTTGACTATAATGTTTTTGGATATTATAAAAAGAAAAGGCTAATAACTCAAGTTATATGAATCTGGCACTATGGCCATGTATAGTGAAGCAAGCTATCTGAAACTAAAGTACACACTTTATGCAGGTACTTTTTTTAATTCCCCTGCATATTTTTTAATAAAAATTAAAATGAAACTATTTATAATCAAAAAATTAATTTACTACAGTTTCTGAAACAAAAAAAGGACAACTCCATTTTAACCTTATATCATTATTAGCCCTCTTAACATTAGGATACTGAATCATTAGTGTATTACTTCCATGGCATTTGCATTGTGTAACCAGTAACCAATTGCACTGCCATCCATTCAATACACATTTCTGTGTCCATGGCCCTGTGGAACTAATATAAATTCAGTTATGTTATAACAGGGAACATAGGAGTAGCCTACCAGCCATTATTGAAAAATATCAGAAATATGTTTATAAAAATAAAAATTTTAATTAGGGGGAACAATACTGTATGCATGTAGTCTATAGTATATAATTATAATATATTGTCTGAAAAAGTGCCAAAATTTAAAGTCAAAGCTATATTGACCTGAAGTTAATTTGTAGGCTATTCCTTTGGATCAGGACAACAAATACAAATCTTCAGAAAAATTGTAAATCTCAAAGCTCAGCAGTATGCAGCAGAGCTCAATTGTTCTGCAGTAGAGCACATGGAATTGGATATGAATTGGGTAAATTGATAGGAAAAATGAATTCACATAATTGCCAAGACCAAAAAAACTATATGGGAAAAGCCACTATGGTAAACAATGTTGGGGAAACTGATTTGCTGGTAAAATATACAATATCACTTATGTCAGCATTCTCAGCCTGGGGCCTGTTTCATAAACCACAATTACATATTACAATCCACAATTCTACAAATTTACTGACAATTGTGTTTCATAAACAACAAATCCACAATTTACAATTACAGATAAATTTGTCATGATTACAGACACTTTACAGACATTGGGTTCCATATAACACAATCCAATGTAACAACTCTGGGAATTCCCTTGTTATTTGTAGAATAAATTTACTGGAGATATGATTGTCAGTAATCGAAAAATTGTTTAAGAAGACTTGATTTTGTCTTTAAAATTTTTGATAAAATTTAATATATTGATAATGACTTTATAATTTTAACTGGTAAGAATACATATTTTTAATAATAATTACATAGTTTTATTGAAAAATTACATTTATAACAAAAATATATAAAAAATAATTTTGAAAACAAAAGTATTTTATAATATTTATTTTTATATTAATTTTTTTTTAATGTTACCAATTAATACTATTTAGATATCTAAAAAAATATTTTAACTTTCCTAAAATAATGTGGTTTTAATCTGTGTAACATAATTATTTTAATACTTTATTGAATTATTATTATTATAAATACCGGGCGCCATTAAAATATCATATTGTAATTTATCGGCAAATTCAAGAGAAATTGTAATATTGGTAGTACATAATATATATATTGGTAAAAAGTGTGTAGTAGAATAAATATAGTACAAACGTTAAAATAACATGATAATTTAAATCAGAAAATTTAAAACACAAAACATGGACAACCTAATTATCAATTTAACTGTGAATTGTGATTTTATAATTTTATTGTGGATAGTTTTATTCAAAGCAACTAATAATTAAAATTATTAACAGTAGTATTTTACGAACTTTGCAATTTCGCTTGTGTCATTTTTGATTTGTCCTTAAATTAGGGGATGATCCATAATTAAATAAACTATACTTCATTTCCTTATGCATAAACATGCCATTAATCTATACATAGTAATTAAGTGAGCCTACTATTTTGGAAATGAAAGGGAGTTTGGGAGGGCATGAGATGTATAGTTTTTTATATATTAATTTCGAACCATGCATTTGTAAGTATGTTTGTAACTAAGTGAATACTATATAGTTAAATTATAGAAATCTATGGCCACACTGTGGATTTTTGGCCCTGTGCCAATAAAAAACTTTAATTGTCAAATTAATTATAGGTCATTAATCAATTGTCATTCAGAGTTCTTACCCATTCTAAAAATAAGTGTCATGTGTAAGTAGGTATAATTTTATTAAGATATAATTATCATAACTATCTATTCCCTTATTATTCTTGAGTTCATGGGATAAAGTATTGTTCACAGTAATATTTTTTATTGCCCCAGCCTATATTATAAAAGTGGTCAGCAAACTTCGAAACCTATCTATCCATTGGCATTGTTGTCAACCAATGTTGCTAATGTTTCATCGAAAATCATGAGGGAACAAAGAATGCATGTTCCAGTGCCAAGCATTAAACTATAAGGGGTGCCAAGTGGATGCCATGTACAATGACAAGATATGCAGGTGGACAACACCTTATTTCATGCTTTGTCATATTCATATAATGTTGGTGGCATCAGAGTTCTCAAAGGTTTTAAAACTTTTTCCTAACTCTGTCTAACACTATGAAAGTGTGGGCGCATTAATTGGCCATCATTATTTAGTTCACTGACCAAGTAGGGTCACCACTCTATTTCAGGTCACTGACACTGTCACTGAAGAAAATGTTTGAGGTGTTTCCTACAATTGTGAATTTGTTGTTTATAGAACAGAAATATGTACATGGTTCCCACGCTTTTTACAAAAAATTTTTCCCTGAGTTTTTACAGATTTTTTATTGATTTTTACTGTGTATAAATAAGAAAATATTAATATAAAAAATAGTCTTTTTGATTTAACAATTAAGTAAAACTAACAGTACTGGAACACAAAAAAAGCACAAATATGAAAATGTCATGATATTTAGAATCAAATATGTTTGTTAGTAAAATGGGAAAACACAAAAGTTACAGTTCTTTTTCCTTTGTCTTGATAGCCTTTTCCAAAGACTGAATTTCTTCACGTTTAGTTGATGCTTTAGATCCAAAGGCATTTGATTTAATGCATAACTCTCTATACTTTCCTGTTTTCTCTGCTTCATATGAGAGGTTGTCAGCAAATTTCATCAGATTGTCGACATCTAATTGCACCTTTTCCCTTTTCTTCTGCAAATGTTGAATCTCCTCCATGGCAATCTTTCGAACAATTACCAACCTTAGGCTTAGTAGCAAA
>JAUZND010004953.1:0-11437 GCA_034780555.1 Coelogynopora nodosa
GCGTCTGTGTCGCCCGCTGGAGCGAAGGGACTTAAATTGGACACAGACGCTGTGTCCCCCGATGGGAAAGGGTTAATGCCCCTGTTTCATATCTATAATCCCGTAATAAAAACATAAATAAAACTAATAATGGGCTGTATTTCTATATTAATGTGATGAAAATAAGAATAAGCAGGATAGCTCAACTACCGAAATTGTTCTTTGTATAATATTACTAGCATATTATTACGTTTTAGAATAGATGCTGTAGACAAATAGTAAATAAGGGAGAAAAGAGGGAACTACGTTAATTACATGGGAATCATAATACATAGCAAACAGCTAAACTTCCCAAGAAGATATAAAACACAACACCAAATCAAGCAATAGTCACATGTTAGATGAGTTTTTAGAAATAAACCGGTTGTAGATCACGTGATACATAAAACATGAAAACGCTAAACACACATTGTTTAATTTAAACATTGATCGTATTAGTTGTTATATATGGTACCAAACAAAAAATATTTTATTAATAAACAGTTAAAATAGTTCTATCAATTAATCAACTAAAATATCAAACGGACCTATAGCTGGTTAGTCAAGGACAGAGCACAACAAGTACAAGAAATAAAGTGAGACAGAGAAGCACGCGGCAACCGAAGGTGTTTGTTCCTTTATCCAGACTTGCGCAAAGCTTCCATCAACTTGTCAGTCGAGAGGGATTTTGGTCGCTCAATGGGGAGATTGAGAGCACGATCCCAGATCAGTGAGGAGAGCACACCCAATGCTCGAGACACTCCGAAGAGAACAGTGTAGTAGTTGATCTCTTTCATACCATAGAACTGTGGAAGAAAATACAACAGAGGGGAGATACTTCAGTGACGCACATAATAACTACACATTTTTTCAAAGGAGTAAACTACATATGTTTTTGATAATCAAAATGGTGACGTAATAATAACGTCTTCATTCATAATTCTGTAAAATAACATGTCGTATAACAAAATATGCAATATGACAAGAAAGTTCTGAATCACAACATTTCCGTTTATTGTATGTCTGTCGTTTTAAATTCTGTTTGTCTAATAATACCTATAATGATTAACCGATTATATAATATAATTTTCATTATTATATATATTATTATAAACAACACGAGTTGCTTTGCGTTATTCATATAGATAATTATGCCTTTACAGATATTACTATATTATATATATCACTATTTTTTTCAAAGAAACAGCACAAAATAGGAAAAAGACAATTTGTATCACTGTGGAAATATTCTTACAATGCTAACACAGCATCTTAATTAATATTTTACCTTTATAAAATCACTTTTCAGCTCATAAAAAGTTGTACGTTCAATTATTGATATCATATTTTCAATATATTAACACCAATAAAATAACTTAAATATAAATAACGAATTAACTAGAATTAATTTAAAATTTAATTTTATTAAATTAAAATAAATTTAATTAAAATCACAGATTATCATGCTGCACTTTCGACTAGTAGAACTCAGGTAAATAAAAAAATAGAATTTATGCACGAGCAATACGTAAGATCTCTCATTAACTGAGAATAACCTACAGTATGAACTCAGATCTTCTATTTTGGTTGTCGTGCTGAATGTTAACAGTCATAATAGTTATTTAACGATAAGTTAACATTATCTATATTAACAAATTTGGTATAATATGTTTATCATTAATTAATTCGCCATGAAGGATTACTAATAGATGAACACAACATAAAATCAATTATTTACCTGAGTTCACTAAAATCCATCCTAGCTGTCTACGGACTAAAAAATCACCAGTTTATCAATATGGAATATCATACGAAATTAATAACTACACTTAAAATTGTTCTGCATAATATGATGTGGCGGATAACCTCTTTTAATGGTTCCTTTATAAACGATATTGCTGACCATCAATCTACAACCAAGAACTCACTAAGCTTATCTAATAAACCATATGATTACCACACATATTATTTCTCATTTTCTTGTACCTTATATTTTTTATAAATTTTTTCCACTTTTAACCTTTATACAAAATTAGGTATTTGGTTGCTTGCACACTCTGTAATAAATTTTTACAAACAATGCATTTATGTTGTCGAAAGTGTTGTAGCAATTACAACGAAATCGAATGGAAACAGTTTACATTTTGATTTATAAGCGCAATATTCAGTAATTAATCTTTCTTATCTTTATTCTGATAATTTAATATAACTTTCGAAATATTCTATCTCCCATTTAGAGTTTTTAATTTAATTAAAATACTGCAAAGGATAATAGAACAGAGGCGACTATGCTCACTGGTAAAGACTGTATACTGTATATTTAGTAAAATTCAGAACGAAAAAGTAAAGTTAATACAAAGAGGCTGTGTGTGTCGGAGTCTACACTAGTATGATTTAGATATACCCAAAACGAATTATATCCCCAAATTAGTAAACTTATCATATTTTAGCATCACATTTATCAGTCTACCGGATCATTTAATATTTGTAAAAAGGGTTAATAAATAAATAATAAAATTAAACGAACACAGAAAGAAAAAAGCCGAGAAAAACTGTTTCAACGAAACCAACGAACACTTGCCCTTTTCTAGCAGCAATTAGAGCTATGATCAACAGAATAGAGTTGATTTATGTTAACTTGATTTTTAAACTTTGTTAAAAATATAATATTCACAAAATCGGCTGTAAAGCATAAAAGCATAGAGTTGCCCTCAAGACATAACAGACCAAGAATCGATTACTAATTGACATTTAGAGATATTCACAATACAGCTAAAAATGCTTATTACTTGCATCAATGAACTATTTTAAATTGAAAAAAGGCCTTTTCCCATTGATCTTCATTCGGAATATTCTAAATCAACTAATATCAATACAAACAATTGACCTATAACAACATACTTCAGTAGTCCTGCATACTTCTAATTTATAATTGTAAAATGAAAACCAATGACAACCGCGAGCTAGTGAACTGTCAATTATAATTAGCATGGAGACACAAATAAATTCAGTACAAGACACAGACTAAATAAATAATACAACCAAGGTACATAACTAGGGTAGACACAACTTCGTAGAGTAGGCTTACTAACGGCAAGTGCACTTAACTAAATACAGTAGAACAAACATCACGATTCATGATACTCTTTGGCTCCGTTAGCTATACAATTTGGTGTAGTTTTTATTAATGTAATACATTTAATTATTAATCTAAATGTGTGGCATAATAACTGTCTAATAAATCAAATTTACCGTTCAGTAATGTGAAATGTTCGACGAAAAATTAATCTAATAGGGGGTCCAAATGAGTCCGAATAGTGGACGATATAGTTTAAAGAAATTTGAATACAAAATAGCATTATTAGCTTATTTTTTATTTAAATTCTTATAAATACTTAAGTGACCAAACATAGGCATTTAAATAGTACACTATAAATATATGGTCCAAATATATTACTAAAAGCACTTAACATTATTATTAAACTCATAATAAATAACTATGCAGCTTATATAACCGATTGTGGTGACTGCTACTCAAATTGAAAAACATTATAATAACTACGATACGCATAAAAGTCCAGTAATGCAAATTTCTATAATATTTTTTTTAAAGTATTAGTTACTTAGTCGTAATAATGCGTGGAGTAAATTGAAATTACATCATAATTATTATGCAACATTTCAACTACACACATATATACCACTGCATTACTTCACGATACACAACAGACCTGTAGTTCAATATTATACACACCAAGGTATACACTAAATACAGCTGCTAAGTAACATTACATAGCTATAGAACATAGCTGAATAACAACTCAACTCATTTGTTAAAAATACAATAATTACTTATTAAATATAATTTCTAATGATAATATACATACCCATGAACGGATTATTAATAATATAAACAAGATAAACCAACCTGCAACAAAACGCCACTGTGCGCATCCACATTGGGCCAGGGATTAGCCACCTTGCCCAGCTCTGACAGAATGTCAGGCACCAACTTGTACGCCTCGCTCACAATCGAGAACATCGGGTCGTTGGGTAGATGCTTCAGAGCGAACTCACGCTGACAAAGATACCTTAGTATCAAAAATAAATACAATGTCGTGATCCAATATGGAAAAACATTAAAAGAAGTAATTAACGATATATACAATACACATTGTAGATCAAAAGTTTTAAAATAAAATCAATTAAAACGACAATTAAACTAGACACAAAATATTAATTAATTTAATATCATAATATATGAAAGTTTATTGAGAGTATCATTAATCCGAAGAGCTAATTTATATAAGGGATGTAGTCAGGATGCCAGATCAATTCATTCTGCATCTTTACAGTTGTTGTTTGATATCATTTGTACAGACTTTGATAATAATGTGTCCATTAATGCAAACAAAATTTATAAAAGTAGAGTACACTCGGAAGCATTTAAAAAGGACTTGCATTGAAAATAACGTTCTAGTAAGTACGATGTATTCTTAACGTACTACAAATTTATAACACGCTTAAAATACTAAATATCTATAATCAGTATTATAATATCGTCTACATCTATATAATATGCATAAAAAATATAAAAATAGTATATGTCGCCATTAGCTAATAAAAAGTTCAAAAACAAAATAAAATAACACATACAACATAATATTATATTACAACAAAAAGAGGTTCATGCAATTCTAAAAATGTAATATATGGATTACATTGAAACAAATACCGTTAATGATACATTGGAGAAACACAAAATAGAATTATTACCAGTTAAAATAGACTCTAGATAACATTAAAAGTGGTGAAAATTATGACACAAAATAAATGAAAATTAAGCTACTATAATCTTGTATATGTATAATAATAATAATATAAAAAATAATCTTGTTTTCCATTGATTAATTATTAATTCGAACCTACAACTTTATTTCGGTTTGGACATCTCAGTTAAAACTCGGTTGCTGCTCAAACAAAAAATCTAAAACCTTGAATTCAAAAGTTGTTTTCCAATTCCTGAAAACAACTGGCCCAGATAATAGTATGCTACCAACCTGGGATCAGTCTTGCGCAACACGGCGTGTCCATAGCCAGGTACAACCTGGCCAGCTTTGAGAGTAGACCAGATATATTCCTTGATTTCTGACTCTGAGGGTTTTGTGCCGATAGCCTCGACCAGTTTGTTGAGCCAGGCTAGGACCTCCTGGTTGGCGAGGCCATGAAGGGGGCCGGCCAGACCGCACATGCTGGCGGCAAAGCTCAGATAAGGATCCGATAGGGCACTTCCTACCAGATGGCACGTGTGCGCACTCACATTGCCGCCCTAGAGTGGGGGGATACCATTAAATAGATTAATCGTTATATATATCCTTATCTTTAAATATATAGCAAAAGCAATTAACTAAGTCTACAGGGTGGCAACTCAACTGTAAAGGCTAACATTTCACCGTCAGCTTTTTAAATCATGGTTACCCGAACTATTGAATGTTTTTATGAATATATTTTAAATAAAATTAAGGCCGCAAAATAAAATTCAGCCGCAATAAGGTAAAACATCATTACAAACACCACACCACATTAAAGATGGTTATAAACTAAATGAATGAAGATAAATGGCCGAAAATCAACGACAAGACGAAAACTAAAAACCAGACCCGAAGGAGTACAACTGGAGCCCATTGACTCTAACATCACACAAGAGATCCATAACCTATTCAACGATGATGCAGGGGACGATGAGCAAGACAAGAAACAAGTTTACTTGAAGATCGGAATCGGAGAAGTCGATGGATTAGCTTACACCATTCGATGGACATGTTCGACCTACACGAGCCGCAAGACAACCTACAGCAAGGGTGTGACGCCAGGTGCGTGATATAATCAGGGCTGAACAATTCGCCAAAATGCGCATTCTGGTAGAATAAATCTTTCTGAATAAATTAATAAATCGAAGCAAGCATAATATATTGTATTTGATAATATAGTATAACAATAACATGTAATGAAAAAGGCTACTAGTCGAGCCCATCCATTCGGTAAAACACTAATAAACTAACTGACAAATAACATTTGATAATATAACATGCTCATAGCGTATAGGTTGTGAACTCCAGAGATTTTATGATAAAGAAAATGTTGTATTATAAAGCTGTGTTCAGGGATTAAAAACAAATTTGTTTGCTGATAGTGTTGCAATAACGTGAAAGCTATCTTATATACATGTATACGTATTGCTAGTGTTAATTCCATTATCTCAATATTTGTTACAGACTAATTATTTTCTAATATAATATACACTTCAATTAAAATACACGTGTAAAAATACACGTACTCGTGAACGGAAGTGCACTGCAATGATATTCAAATATATATAATTATATTCAATTATAAAATGAACTCCGTTAATGCTTCAACATTTTATAATTGTTTATAATCAAATGCACTTAGTTGTACTTCTCCACGTATATTTACAGTCTTGTTTAAAAGTAAAATGATAAAATATACAATCTTAATATACAGAATTAGTATATTTAATTACATATATATGGGATGTGAAAAATTACCTGTAAATAATATCATGTATAATAATAATTTATTGGAGGCAATATTATAATAATTTCATTTTACCTGATCTATTTTATGAAACTAAGTAATTAATATATTATATATATATAACATAGACTTTAAATGGAAGTTATTAAATGTTCTGCATGATTGAAGTTTTATGCGATTATTTCTAAAATCGAAATAAATTACACAGTTGAGTTAATATCTAAATTTGTATAATAAATATTATATGAATTCTTTTTATAGTTTATAACAAGTGTCATACAAACGTTATTATTGTATTACAATTAAAAGAACCATACCTTTCCCTAGTCGTAAAAACAGAGGCAAAATCAAAGAAAGTTGGCAATGCCTATGCGTAAAGAAAATAAAACCAGAGATGTAGTCTAATCTATTTATAGAAAAAACCTAGATTGGGTAAACACTGCATGACGAAAAACCCAAGACGACATGCCAACGTTTAAATTAAGTCATCTTATATTCATTTAATTATAACGTATTAATATAATTAATAATATTTAAATTTTGTTTTTATATTTCAGTGACAAAAAAATTTCATGATTTTTTAAGAAGAATTCTTACCTAAAATTTAATGTGGTTAATGCTGAATTTTTACAACAAATTGAAATAATATTATATAGTTCCAGGAATCATGTAGGGACATCTACCAGTAATAACCACTACATTGTATATGTAAAATCAGGTAATACTTGGTTCAAATGTGATGATACTATAATTTCAATGTAAATCCAATTCCAAACTTTTCAATTCTACAGCTTACATGATTTTTTATAACTTAAATTAATTAGGTGTTAACCTATTGGAATAGTGATAGTGTGCGCACATAACGTTAAACTGCCGCTGAGGGTCCAGTCCCGCACTATTGTTTGGTCATCTTTTCTACCCTTTTTTTATAAATAATATGTGTAGTATATAATATTATATATAATATATATATATATTATAATACAAGAAAAACGAATGCATATCTGGATTGGCAGGTATACTGACCTCATGATCGCTGTGAATGGTTAAATAGAGACGCATCAGTTCGGTGAATTTGGGGTCCTCGTAACCGAGCATAGCCACGAAATTTTCAGACCAGTCCTTTTTGGGGTCAATGCAGGTGACCGAGGTACCGTCACGGTAAAGATTCCGGTAGATGATAGAAGCAACAGTTGGCAGTTTGGCAATCAGATCCATCGAGTCTTCATATGTGTGCTGCAAGTAAGAGCAACAAAGTAACAAACTGCAGCCTTTGTATTAATTCTTATCAACAAAGATCGGCTGCGGATTTCCCTCAACATAATGATACCATAATTTAAATTAAAAAAATGAAATAAACCCTACTTGTGATTAATATTATATTATCAAAAATTAAAATAGTGTTATTTAATTAATATAACTTAAAATTCAGCGGCAAGCCGAATTATAATACAACAATCTTGAATTTACACTTTCGACAGCAACCCGAATTGTTACGACTTTATGACCACATGTTTAATTCAAAATTGTTGCATCAATCTTGTTCAAAGGCAAAATTCAGTGCACTCATCATAGTAGAAAATAGAATATATGCCAAGAGACCAAAATATTAGAAGTACAATCAATAACAATAACTAGACAAGATTATTAATTCTAATTCAATACACAACATACTTATAAGTCTAAAAGTATGCATAATAATTTAAGAGTGTAACCAACAGGCAAGTAAACACGCATAGACATTATAACATTAAATATAAAAACTATGTTGGTCGAAGTAGAATCTACAGAGGCATATTATTTTAAAACAGGGTTCCTATGGGTTTTCAAATATATAGTTTAAGTAAATGACTCATTGGCTGTTTTAAAGACATGCAGTGTTGCCACTCTTCATAAAATAAAATTGCGGATAGCGAATGGGATGTTTGTAGTGTAATTAGATCAAATTTTAAATAGTAACTGTAATATAAAGTATCAAATTAATTCATTAAGGAAAAGGTTTATATTTTTAATTTATAGAGAGGTAGATATTCAAATTCGCACGAACCGCGAAAAATGTTCAATCGTTTATTTTCACTCTGAAAAACAAAATAGTTGTCCTCTTCCAATCCAAAATAAACGATGTTAAACCAATGAGTAATTATTTTTAATAATTAATCCAGGACAACAAAAAATGTCAGGACATTCCAGGACCGTATGAACCCAGTGAAATTATATTCCACTATTTGCGTATTAATAAAGCATACTTTTACTAAACTCTTTAAATGTTACAACTTATAACCGCTAATCATATTATATTACTTATAAACCTTTGAAATAAAGCATAACAAATAGTCAATTAAATAATAACGATACAAATTGTAAACCCATTAAATAACTTAACAAAGCCATTGTGAGTAAGACATAATAATCTACAACAAGACTTCTGCAAGCAACAGCAACATAAAAGCTGCAGTCTTTGTATTATAATTTGAACGTGACCACTATATTTATGGCTTTGCATCTCACTGAATTATAGATTGCTAGTTAAAGATACGCCGTGCACTTTTAATATAAAAATAGAAAGTTTCTAACCTACGAGGCTACGTGGTATACTTTCAGGAGAAAAAGTTAAAGGTGTAGTACCTACCCGTAGAGTAAGACAAGTGATGCTTTAAGATTGTAGTAAAATCCTTATAAGCAGAAATAATAGTAAATCATTTTAAATATTTGCGGTCTACTAAAACAGATTATAGCTTAACAATACAATAAATTCACAATTTTTATAATAAAATTACCCTAGAATAAGTAATCACATTCTCGTTATAAAAAACTGTTAGAAAGTAAGCTAGATGATAGTATGGCTAGTCTTGAAAAAGTAGTACTTCGGCAATATCTTAATTCAGGAATTGAAGCACAGAATACATCTGCAAAATAAACTTTACCTTTAGTTCATTGGGAAGATAAATCTACTATACATTTTTCCACATCGCCGTGCTCCTTTTGTTTGGATGTTGAACTTCTTTGTAGACTATTGGATTTGGCAATCGCATTAAGGGTTCCTTCTTCTTCTTCTTTGTCACGTTTGTCTGAGACTGTTTTTGTGACTGCAAAGTTTTCCAAATGAAATCTGTAACGTTTTCTAGCCATTGCCACGGCAGCCAAGAGAAGTTTTGATGGTGTGAGCTACTATGTGACGACGAGATGACAAATTAAGTGCAGATAGATTATCAGAAATAACTTTTTTGTTCACTGAGAAACCTTTTTTTTAACTAAGGCTTGCCCATGTAATAAACAGAGAAGAGATCGTATCACAGGTCATAACTTCCTGTAATCATTTTTGCCTGTTCAATAACTAAAAGTAAAATGTGTCAAAACGATCACTTAATGCATTGAATGAAAGCATTTTATCTGAATCAATCATTTCGTCTGCTTTCGATTTGTCAATTCCCCTGCATTGGACAGCACTTCCAAACAATTTGTTAAAGTTGTGTATGACTCTTTCCTTTATAAAATAATATCGGGATTAAGAAAGATAATATTTTGAAATAGTAAATACTTCAAAAGAGATTTCTTAATGATTTTTTTGACAGTTGTAGTCAGAAACGATGTACAATAAATTTTATTAACGTGACATCATTGTCGGATGTTTTCTGAAATTTTCTAGAAAATAGCTCATTAGTTGCAAAAAACAAGTCGAATTTCTACAGAGTCTCTATGAATGGAGGTGGCGTCCACACTTAGTTTCAGGATATCAGACGCGCTTGTAATATTTCCCATAATTTCCTATTTGACAAAACGGTTGCGGTCTAATAATTTCGATTTGTCAATTCCCCTGCTTTGGACAGCACTTCCAAACAATTTGTTAAAGTTGTGTATGACTCTTTCCTTTATAAAATAATCTCGGGATTAAGAAAGATAATATTTTGAAATAGTAACTACTTCAAAAGAGATTTCTCAATGATTTTTTTGACAGTTGTAATCAGAAAAGATGTACAATCAATTTTATTAACGTGACATCATTGTCGGATAACAATAATTAGGTAAATAAAGATATTTAGTAATGTACAAAAACGATTGTGCTACAAGCGCAAACATTCCATGACTTTTAATCTTCATATCAAAATTCATGATTTTTCCAGGTTTTCTATGAAAGCAGAAACGGTGTTAATGGATTGGTAATACGATTTTTATCAATTAATTAAAATAAACATCAGTTTAATAGATTAAGTTTAATCAAAACTAACAAAACACTTCTACCATGTAAATTTTAAACATGATATTATAAATAAAATCGTCAAATATTAATTTATAATTCATAAAAATGCACAATAACAATGTAGTGATAAAAAAACATAAAAAACTGTACAAAAAAACAAACTAAAATGTAACTTTCGTTAAAAAAATACACCAAAACCAATGGTTCACAAATTTAAATTAACACCATACTTGAAAGATATAGCACATTACTAAAGAAACCAGTAATATTATTCACTTTAAAATATCTATTTGTTTAGTTTGTTTATTGAGCCATTTAGGTAGTGTTTTATGTTAATTTGAATAAAGAACAATTTTAGGGTTCTCGCTGTTATGATAAAATCACGATAACATAAATTAATAGTAAAATAAAAAGGAAAAACAATAATGAATACACTTATTAAAAGCAAAATATAACCATCATATGGGTATATTATATACAGTTATGATATAAATAATTATAATATATATACTATTGATATGATTTATTGGAAAACATCTTCTCTTCTGCCAAGATAATAAGTAGACATTCTCAATTTGTAGCGCTCCTACAGTCGTATTTCAGAAGCCGGGCTAAGACTAAATCCGCGTGCTAAGACTAAATTCCGCGTGCTAGTGCTATCTG
>JAUZND010004954.1:0-32082 GCA_034780555.1 Coelogynopora nodosa
GGGGGTTGATTGCTGGTGCAGGGGGGTATAAACAACAAAACGAGGAAACTATAAGGTGCACCAAACGTGCCTGGGTAGCGGTGTGTGTGGGGGTGTTGAGACAACATGTAAAGCGGAGTAAACACATTGAAATAAAAAGAGGAAAATAATAATTTCAAATAATTAAGAAACACGATTTGGTAGATCATTGTCCAGAAACAGTTGTTTATTAAAAATAGCATTTCAGTCGCATAAATAATAATTAAACCTGAACGAACTATTAAATATCGAAATTTTACTGTCGTGTTTCTATATTATGCTTTTTATATTAAATAATGTAATTGAAACAAGATGAAAAGAGAGCCAAGTCACATAAGACAACAAAATTAAAAAGTAGGTAGGTGTGCAATAATGGCATAACAGGAATTCACTGAACACAAAAATAACAAACAGAACACAACATGAAGGTATATTTATATACATGAGAAACCTTTTGGCGAGAATTTACCGATTTTAAAATGAGAACACCGAAGATCTTGGAATCTGCCACATCGTGTTTGATTTATTTGACAAGTAACAACAATTTAATTTTGACCAGGGGTTTATCAATATGGTTATGTCGATTGGTTTTATGTTAGGTGCCAAATCGCAACTGAATAAAGGATCTAGAAATGTTATGGTGTGGAAATAGTTCATACAACATAAACAACTTTCAAGGTCACAGTTTAGTTAAAATGTTTAGGTAACTGTTATACAGTTGTTGTTATTATTAGCAGTTGATGGATAGAGTCAAACTCGATCGCATAAATAAATATTTATAAAAATATGAATGCTTAAATAAGCTTTTGTTGCACCTTCTTAAATGTTCATCTAATACAATTCAATTCTTTAATATGTTGAATACATTATTATTGAAACTATTTTCACTGGACTGCTGTGTGACTAAATGGCCTTACATTAAGCACATTCCGAAGTAGTGCTAACATTTTGACAGGCTTTGTGGTCTTTATTAATTCTCACCAAAAAAGTTTTCCCGAAAAAGAAAACTCTAATCAAATCAGCATCGGGACCTAACTTAGACCAGTACACTAAGGGATACTTGACGAACTCAATGGCATCATTCTTCATGTAGCCTAAGGAGACAGTTTCGCTGAACGAGGACATGTGATGGTGGACATTGTCATCTAGAGAATATAAAGAGAGATCGAGCCACACACAGTTGATAAACTATAATCAAGTGAAGAAATAATGAGATGATCAGTGATTCACAGAGATCTCTAGAGATGACCCGCCGGCCCTGTTTAAAACTCGATAATTTCCCACTATCTGGTTGTACGCATTTTGCACTAGACAAATGGTTAGATCAATAAATGAACGTAATATTATGCAGATTTCAATAATCTCACACCAGATTTTAAAATATGTAATACGTAATATTCGACGAATAAATATATAATATTATTTCATTAAGCAATATTTAATGGATTAATTTTAAATAATATAAAATAATTATTCAGCGGATAATGGAAAAAACATAAATATATAGTTATGACAAAATAATTCAGTGCATCAATGCTTATATGTTACAGAGGAACTTCCTAAATAATATTTACTAAATAAAATGTGTCAAATATAACACCATATCTATTTTAAACAATAATGTATCAAGAAGTTCATGAATCAATATACGTGTCTTCAAATATGAGTAATTAAAAGATAAATCAGAATAAAAAATGACAGATTAAAAAAAAATAAGGCAACCTGTAATGAAAAAAAAAATCCCTTTATCGAAAATTTAATGAATTAAATATGTTATGAATACTTTTACAATATTAATATAACAAAATAGGCAAACATTTTGGCATTTATTAATAGATTTTTATTATAAATTTTTATTTTATTTCTATCGAAAAAAAACTACAACAAAAATTTTAATGAAGTGTCATCCACATTTCAAGAGTCCACTGGACGACTTTATTTCGGATATTCTAAAATGAGGCGCGATACTATACGAAGAGTAGAATAAAGCACCACTACAGCATAACCCCGGGGCAGACAGGCAATGTAGGAGGTGAGCAAACCAATAATTCCGGGAGAAGTTTCAACCGGCTGAAGGGGGACGAACAGACAGACAGACGCAGCAGCTGCTACCTTCAGCATGGCTTGACAGTGTTGGTTGTATGATATAATCAATACTTTGCATTGTTCGGGTTCCCCATAGAACCCTGCTTGATATAACGGCATTGTCAACGGGATCAGAGAACAGAAGCTGTCATCAAACCTTGCCGACAAGCAGTTGTGCGTTGCATATTTCACCCCAATACTAGTTTTCCTCTTTCAATAATATGAATGCATAATATAAAAACCTGGTTGAAATTACTGGGTTATTGTTGTGGAAAGTGAGCAAAGGCAATATACAATGAGAAAATCTACGTTTTAACGACATTAATTTTTCTTAAAACGAATTTTTCCTAAACGAATCCATCAACAAATCAATATATGGTAAACATTTTCCACTCAAGATTTCTTGACAAACTGTAATCAAATGATTCTTTTTTACATACTTTAAAAACGGGGAATTATCAATTAGAACGTTTGTATTATCATAGCAGCATAGTTACATGATTGCAACATTTAAATCTGTTTTAAACTAGGTTGTTACATTACCTATATGCAAATAATTATAAATAAATCAACGTGACAAGAAAAGATACAAAAACCAGTTTTTCTTTAACCCAAAACTTTTCATGTTTCTAGGGATTTTTCGAATTGATACAACCACTAATTAACACTAAGAGGGGAAAGCAAGCAATACCTAAGATTTATAAATAAATACAAACAGGCTATCGTGTTGAAAAAGCAAATTTCGTTCTTCTTTTTTTACGAAAAATATTTATTATTCCAATTCACCACTGCACTATTAATTCTGGTGCTGCATTGGACTGATTCGACACAGTTTATTTTCTAACACGGTCTAAATACAGTTTATAACATAGTCTAAACAGTCTTATTTTCTGACACATTCTAAATTTCAATAACACATTCATGGGTGCACAAACTGGTACAACTTAGCAGACAATGTTTTAAAGAATTTAAATAGATTATAATAAATGTAAATTCTGCGTGAGAGTATTCTGCATATGAGAGAGTCAGTAAAGTGTGGATGAGAAGGAAGAAGTGCTTAATGGTGACTATTCTGTCAACATGACGCTTGCTGATGAGACCGAGCTAGAGGGATGATTTGCATTAAAACATGATCGTGTTTTATTTATTTCACGCATTCAATCGTTATATCGGGAGAGTGATAAAATAATATAAAAATAAATATAATAACCTAAAAAATATAAATTAAATAAAAATATATAGCTCACTACACACCATCATATATTGTGGGGATTGCAGTGTGATCTCAAGGAGTTCCGTTCTGCATTGAGCTTATGAACCAACATTTATTAAACGAATCTTTTACATAAATACCCGAATATTACGTCCTTACTGTTCATTTATAACTAAATATATATTTTAAAAAATTTGTAGAATAGATTAAAGTCTGTTTTGTATAAGATACGTACTATACTGTTAAACATAGTGACCAGAGAGTTCACAATTCTGTCAGTGACCACATGCCAAACAAGTGATCAATTTAATTTGCAAAAAGGCTGACGAATTGGCGGTAAAATTTGAAACGTTATCCAGAAATTGTTGGAAGCAGTTAGATATATATATATATTTTTAAATATCAAAAACTATTAACAATTTTAAAAAAATGTCGTCGCGATCCGATCGTACAGTAGCAAATCCGCATATTTTTTAAAAACGTGATTTATTAGTTTTTAGATTTAGGTTTGATAGCTTTAGAATTTTATTATTAATTAATCGATTTGAAAAAAACTGTTGACTGTAAATAACCAATGAATGTCTACCATCGCCAGAAAAAGGGAAAAACCACTTCAATTGAAAAAATATATACATAACATTAAAATTAATCAATTATAAGTATAAAATTAATTTCAAGAAATTAAAAGCTTATTAAAACTTTTCAGTTACTCAAATATACCAAAATTATTTCCCTTTTTTTAGAATAATTACCAATAATATTAGTTGAGAACATGTAGTGAACCGTTAGTAAAAGAGAATTGACAAAAATACGATAAATCATCACCTAATCACCGACTACATCCGCCACAAAGGGTGTTCTGTAGATATTCAACCATGTTAATATTATGTGATTAGCCAGTTGTGTTTTCCTGTGCACACGATTAACGTTTGATAAATGTTAAGAAAAAAAGAAGAAAAAAAGTACAAACAATGGCTTATTTGCATATAATAGTTTTATTATGTAAAGTATGTAATTAAATAAAGTTAAATAATAAAAAAATAAAAAATAAAAAAATATACGTACTAATACCGTAACAGATAACCCGAAATATGTTTTAGTATACACTGAAATTCAGCTTTTTACATTCATGACGGGGCATTTTTAGCTATATCATATTGATGAGTCAATTCTGAGATATCTCCCTTAGCTCTGCTCACTGGTTTAATGGGTGGTATGAATAAAAATAAGCAATTACTTATAAGAAAATGGTATAAGCAAATGCGAAAGGTATCACCAATTGTTGATAAGCAAAAGCAATTGCTTAAAAGAGTAAGAATAATCATTTGCTTTTTCTTATCAACAATTGCTTATTCTATAAGCAATTGCTGAAAATAATACGATATCAACAAATCTTGGCAACCAATAAAAACTTATTAGATTTCTTGGCTTACACACGTAGGCAAAATGAGTTGAATAATGTCTATACATGGCACAAAGTAATACTATGTATGGCTTTCAACTATTGTTATTGCAAACATTGCTGAATGGATGTATAAGCAATTGACATGTTGGGTAGTACTCAGTTTTGAATAAGTTCCGTTTCCGTAACTCTATGTACTATTTCTCATATTCATCATAATTTGTAGACATGGCCTATTTCTCAGAAGAGTTTATAGAAGATGCGACAGAGCAAGAATCTTTAAATACTATTTTTAGTAATGTTTAAAAGGATTATCCAGTATTACTAGTAAAGAGACAGTTACATACAGGCTATAAAAATAAAAAACAGAAGGCTGTCGAGAATCTCAGAAAAACGCTTCAGATAAACAATGGAAAAGAGATGGACCAGAAGCAGATTTTGAAGCAGCTGTCGAACATCCGTGTCTAGTTGTTCTGGAAAGACTGCATTATAAGTTCTCTATTTGTGTGACACAGAGAGTTACAGGAGGTGCCTATTTGCACATTTACTAAATGAGGAGTTCCCAACATGGCTATGTAACTATGTATATTAAGATAGATGGATTATCTGTATACATTGATATAAATATAATAAATATATGTATTTGCATATCATATTCTCATTGCGAAATAAAAAATAGTCGATTGTTTAAATATACCAAATTGGGTTTTTAAAATTTATATTATTTCTCATTACAATATAAATTAAATTGGGTAGAAATACTACTAACAGCTATTGTTACAATACGTTAATAAAATATATATTCCGAAAAAACAATTCATCAGAAGATAATGACATGATTAGATTGTTTGGACACGAATGTGAATGATAAGTCGTTGTACTGGCAACAGAAAGTTATTGACAGAAAAACTGATGAAGAAGTGCTAACATTGGCGGGAGAGGTTCTATAGCTATTGAAGAAAGTAATGGAAACGAAGATTCAGTATTTCGGATATAATATTATCATCAGGGTAAGTTATAAACAGAGACAGTTGCTAAAAGGGAAAATTAATGGCCAACAACGAAGCGGACGGAAGAAAAAAACGTGGGCCTAGAATGTGACTAAATGTGGAATAGGACTGAAAAGTGTGGCAATCCACGCAGTCAACCTTCTGAGAAAATGACAGACACTCAAATAAGAAGAATATATATATATAGTATTCAAATGACCCGTTTGTAGCAAACATACAATGTTACATTAATTAATAAAACGTCAATTAATTAAAGCATATACCTAGTTCAATATTTACAATACAGACAGACAAAACAGATGACAGTCTACAGCCAGCGCCCACCTTCAGCGACGTCAAAACCATTGAACTTGACCGGCTGGGCGTAGTTTACCATGGCCGAGAGGTAGGGGTGGATGCTGGTGGTGGCCCCCGTGTAGTGGTACTGGGCCAGCATTGCCTGCTCCTCTTCCGCCGTCAGGTTCCCCTAGATACAAACACACACACACGCATATATGCAAAGATAGAGCATGTACAAACCTCAAATATCTCTCGAGAGCAGACAAAGGGGTTCAAAAAACCAAAAGTTTGCTCTTCCGTTGGAAAAACCCGTGTTTATAGTCTGCTGAGTAAAGGCAAGTTGAGCGTAAGTTCCATTTCCTGTGAGCAATGCCTTACATATTATCGTAAATTAAATTCACATATTTTAACAATATCAATAATCCTCAACTCGCAAGTCTCAGACAAGAGAGATATTTTTTGGGCTTATGTATAGTTTCCCCAGTAATCTTTTTTACTAAAATGTTCATGGTAAATTGCACCGACTGAAATTTTTTTAAATAAAATTTAAAAAAACGATCAGAAATATAGAAAATTTTCAATATTACAGTTTGAGAAATGAATAGCTAGTTGAATAATTATATATAAAATAATTTATTTTAATATAAAAATATTTACTATATTGACATAAAAACTTCTATAAGGTAGTCTTTATAAATGTAGGTTAATATAATTAATATCAAAAACAAACTTACACAACTAACAACTTACTGGTAGATATAAAAGTTTTTTATAAAATATAAATGCATTAAACTTGTTTTTTTAATGTAGCTTTCTATTTTTGTTAAATAAAGAATAGTTTTTTCTTTAACAATATCAACGAATACAATGGACTATTTTTTATTCATGCTAATGATGACAGTAATCGACTGGTCCCAATGTAACAATTACGAAGTTTAACTGAATATGGCGGTCCAAAGAGTTCAGTGTGGAAATCTCTAAGATTTACAAATTAAACGCGGTAAACCTTGCAGACCTTGTTGTTTTAATTGTAAATCTTAGAGATTTTCACACTAAACCCTTTGGTCCGCCATAACAGAATCCTATTACATGCCATTAAAGTTAATCTTATTATAGGATAACCGATAGATTAGTAGATTAATTATAATTAGCTATACATACTGTCGATTTGAGGATACTTCGCATGACAATAACATGTTATAAGTATAATTATCATATTAATTATTAAAATTGATAAGAAAGCTGAATACTAAAATTAAATTATTTTCAATGGATTTATTTCAAAATCTAAATTTTAACACCAATGTTAATAATGAATACTTATTGTATGTTAATAATATGCTAAACGCGTCCATAAAGATATACATTTTACAACAAACAATCAAGCTAAAAGGTTTAACTGAAATATGTAGAAATTAGTATTCGTATTAATATTAATAACAGATGTTAAAAAATAATTAAAAAAACCAACAATTGGTTGATGCAATACGTTCATCACGGTCTATTTAACAATTGCTGCAACTTTTATAATTTTTAAGAATATTAAAATTCAAATAATGTTATTAATAAATAAACTATATAAGCAAATCAGCCAAACATTGACAGAACTATCGAAACAACGTTTATCGTTGCGTTAGCATATATTAGCAAAACCCAAATAACCTAATTTGAATAAATTACTTTTTTCATTTATGAAACATTGTCTCGTTTAAGAAATCAGCTGTGTGTTTATTTTGCAATTATATTATATCTGACAAGTTATTGTCTTGTAGAGCTTTTAAATGAATATATTTTTAATTCTGCATAACCAAATATTGCATAAATTAATAAAGTTTTATGTTGACCTGTATATGTTGTAATTTATTACAACAGATATAGAGTTATACAGATTGTTCTAATTGTTAAAATTAAAAAATGCAGTGTTCATCGAAATCCATTAATGGAAAAGGATTTAGTATGTTCTCTGTTATCAAAATAACTTATATCTAACGAAAGTTTATACTGTACCACTAAATTCATAAATCAAAATAAAAACCTCACCAACCAAACCATAGCTAACTATATCAATAGTTACAACAAAACTGCTATTCAGACTAAGATATACAGGATCAAAACGTAAATTTTCGTTAACTCATGCAAAATAGGTATGTTTAAAAATAAATCAGCATACACCACCTAATCTCATTCATAGCGGATATTATGTCATGTATAGGTATATATTATATATATATATAGTTGAAACGAAATCCAGGATCATACAGTACTAATACACACATGTTATGACGGTATATTGCTTTACAGCGGCAGCATACAATATATATATATATGGGTAAAATATACAGAGCAGAAAAAGCGAACCGATAAATAATATAATAATGTAGATCAAAGTGTTAGCGTTATAAAATCACGTACATTTTAAACAATTATAAATCGCGATAAATGCCTTCAATTACAAACAATATAGCTAAATACACGTTTTAGTGAATTCATTATTATGCACGTTATACATATAAAAGTTATGGTAACTCTAACTGGTATTTTACACAGTATTCTTTAGTTATTAAATAACAATATACGCACTGATATATTAAAGCTAAGACATAAAGATATTATAACTAAAGTATTATCAAATAATATTACACGGTTTAGAACACAAACGATCATTGATTTAAAGTATCTTTTAAATTTTGGTAACTTCATAAAAAATAACTATATAGAAAATAAATGATATGCAATATATTCAAATTATGTCTTAATACGCAGATTCTACATTTAACAACTAGTTAACTGTATGTATGAATGTCTGCACAGTTATATGGTAATTTCAAGGTAATAAATCACTCTCAAATATGACAGCTAATAAATAATGCGTTAGAATGAATTCATTTTTCAACACAACTAAATTACTAGCAAAGTATAATACATTTTACGAAAAATCGTTCTTGTCTGCAAAAGAAATTTTTATGGTATTAATTTATTTCTATATATATATTTATATAAATAAGCATATATATATATATATATATATATATATATATTTCGAAATACAATAGATAGTTTAAAATGCGGTACTATATGCAAAACCAATCAAACACGCACTCACAGTCAAACAAACGAAAATTCTATATAAAAGGCAGTCGTACTAGATAATGTATATAAATGAATGAAGGGGTGGGAAGTAAACCATTCTGATATTGTCGGACAGCATGCTAACTGAGCATTCACCGAAACAGATTCAAGAAATATAGAGGTAATTGCATTTTGATTGGAAAATTTACATTCTTTTTAGGATATATATATATATATTTTATATACGATACTTTGCAAATATAAAAATATATGCATTAGCCAAAATGTTAGACATATTTATTAAACTTTACAAGAAATACACTAAACAAAATTAATGAAAAGTTTCATTATTCGAGGAAATCTGTACCAACAAAAGCACCTCTGTTGAATGGTGAATACCTAATCAGACAATCGTCTCTAGTTGATGGAATGTGAAAGGGAGGGGGGGGGGACAATTACCTCATCATCGTCATCTTCCTCATCCGGTAAGCACAAACATGAACAAAACAAGAAACTAAAACAGTGCTGCTAAACTACTCATGAAATATAAAGAAAGATCATAGGTATATTATAATATACTAGAAACGAAGTGGAGATATAAATGATAATAATATATACAAGGAAGAAAGACAAACAGCGTAACTAAAAGTTCAAATGGTTTCTATGATTACGAAAAGAGATCATAATTATAACACAGCTTCAATAATAGGCGAGAGAAAGCACAAGAAAGAATATTGTGCATATTATAATGCAGATAAAACTAACATAGCAATAATTGTAGTGCACACAAATATACTCAACTTAACGAACATAATAAATTGAATTAATGGTTACTACTAAATCGATTTTTACTTCCCAATGTACGCCTGTATAATAGCATTTGTAGAGCCTTACAGCAAAGTTAACGCAATTCCAGTGCAATGCATGGACCAAGGGTATAAAAAGATTAAATTATATTACGTGTATCGCTCGTCAAGAAGAGCAAGAAAAACGTTTCCATAATTAAATGTATGACGAAGAAATTCTCGTGAGAATAGTCGTAAATAATTTAAGCCAGCGTAATTCTCTCGACGAGCAACAGTTTTGTATGATCCAATAATCGTGTGTCCCTTTACAGTAAGCCTAAACGTAAGATTGGCAAAATAATTGAGAAAAACATTGCTTTTTAAGTTTTAGGTTTTTAATTTTTTTGGATAATTTCAATTTCGAAAATAATACACTATACAGGGGATATTTGCAGATCAAAAGAACATTCGAATACTATATTAAACAATAATTCGTATTCATCTTAAAATGTGTACTCATATACATATTACATATATATATATATATATTCTAAAAAGCAACAATGCGTAAATCTAGAGTAAAAAAAATATTCCAGTTAAAAAAGTATTTTTTCAATATATTAAAAAATAATACAACAATTTTCGATATAAGATATACATGATTATATTGTTTCAATCTTTGTTTCACCTGTTATCGCACACTGTATCATTACGGCGGTGAAATTACGGATTTTAAAACTTACTCGGACGTACTAATTAGAATTTTTAAATATTATTTTTGTTGTAATATAGACCATTTAAGTACAATACGTACAAAAAAAACAGTCTAAAATAATGTCAGAAATAAGTTGTACAATACCAACAAACTATTAACCAATTTCTGGCGAAAGGTTGAGTGTTTCATCATTTTGATTTGTATAAATATAAAAATATCTTATATTTACACATTAGGTGATGTAAATAGCTAACGATGGTAATAGCTAAATTGCTAATGTAAATTGTAATGATGTATTGCTTCATAATAATAATATAAATAATAAACGATCTACGATATATAATAATTATGTTATTTTCCATAAAAAAGAATTAACTTTAGTTTAAAATAAGAAAAAGGTTAACAAATATATAACATAACTTTTACATAATTTTTTTATAGTGGTTAAATAATTTTTATTGATTTTAATTTATGAGCTAAATCTATATTATTTTAAGCAAACAAATTACATTAAAATGAAGTAACTTATAATATATTGATAATTGCATTTATAAGATATGGCTTCCATTGCATTATTGCACTAATGTTGATCTTTCAATTTGGCACAAGAAAGGTTACTTTATTTTATATGCTTACGTTATAGACAAACAATTTAAGCAAAAATACAAACATGCAAATACATTATATAAATAAATACAAAATGGTGGAATTTAGAAGAATATTTGCAAGTGCCACTTAGTTATACAGCAAGCTTGCTTTGTTTGTTGTGAAGGTTAAGAGAACCCTATACATAGAATAACATTATACATAAACATAGAAAAATGGAATAAACTTGATAACATTGGAGGGAAGTTAATATTTGAATAAGATAGATATAAAATATTACTCACTGATTCGTCGTCCTGTATCCGAGTGATATTGCAGCAATGATTATGAAAGAAAAGTAGAAAAGCAATTATCTATATTATTTTGAACGAAACAAATAAATTAACCTGTTATATAGGTAAGCTGCAGCTACATTTGGTAATCATAAAATCTGGTAAGCAGAAGTATGCAGATACTACTTCAAAACAAAGACAACCCAGTTAAAATGTAACAATAAATCAACCGTTTTAATGTTATATTTAATATCTTATTAGTAACCATATTATTCATTACTAAACTTAAAATGATAAGAATATATATTTTTTAACGCGTTGTTGCATATTGTAAACAAATCTGCCGTAAAATATTTGATTGTTTTGAAGGTACTGTATATAAAATGTAGACAAAGGGTATATGTATATAATTAATTTTAAATTAAAATAATAAATATCATTAAAGTAAACTGTATCTAATATATATTTTATTATTGAATACATCATATTTTTAAGCAAAACAACAACACCGTAATGATATAAAGCAGCAAAATTGTGAGTAAAATAATGAATTTCTACAGGTGGTAAATAATATTACCAGTCCACTGTTATTTTAGTAAGATTTAATTCCAAAAAATTATGTAATTTTGCTAGTTTAATTAGTGTTAGAATTCTATAAAATGAAAAACAATATATATATATATAGCCTATTTATATATATATATATGCTCTAAGTAATTTAATGAAATCGAAACGTTTTTCTTGTAAAGCTCTTGGTTATCTTCAACTTTCTCGTGTTAAATTATTTGACGTTAAAAGCATATCATATCCTTTTACATACATTTTATTAATATTATATAATAATTATTATATTAATATAAATTAATTATATCAGTATTATCATTATATTAATTTTGTATTATTTATAAAAATTTATACCAATATGATAAATTCGGAAAAAAATAAATGAATAACACAGAAAGTTATTCACTGCCACGGTTAGATATAAATTACCACAAATAATAAAACTTGGGGAAAAAAACGTCGAAACAGAAGTGAACTAAAGCGCCATGGGATCGGAAGATGTATACACACGGTGCAAATAAATTAAGTTTTATTTTTATCGATATGCCATCGATTGCTCTGATTTAAAAAATTAATGCTATGGTACCAATTTATATATATTTATCATAAACAGTATAATATAAGCGATTTCTTTAACGTAAAATAATTTAACACGAGAATGTAATACAAGATCACCAAACAGATTGATATTTATTTAAAAAATGTGTTAACCAACACATGTTTTCAACATTTTTAGGAATATATAATCCAACTTTAACCTCATATTCTTTAAATCACCTACCAAAGAGACATTTTAAAGAAAGTTAAACTCACAGGGGACTCTTTTAGGACAGAACAATATTCTAAATTAGACCTGTGTGACTAACTCATATAAAACTGAGGGTATCAATATACCCTAAAACAATATAATATAACAACTTAAAGTTTAAAAAATGGTTTTTTATATGCAACAGACAGATCACATCATTAAAAGGTAAATTCAAGTTCCCGAGATGATGAACTATTCATATATAACCCAGAATTTAATGCCCCATCAGCTATTACAACTGCATTGTTGCCCGTCTGTAGAACAGATAAAGTGACATAGTTTCAAAATAATCTAACAAATTATTTATAATGCCGGCAATAGCCTTATAGTTAATATGGTTAATGTATTATATATTAACTAACTAACATTAGAAGTGATTTATTCCTTTCAATGAGTTTTAATAAAAGTAAAACGTCGTGTCAACATTTATTTATATGCTTTTTGAAGTGTAATCTATTAAATTTAAAGTTTGCGTTAGTTTATTATAACAGTTTTTATTTGGAAATATTTAACATCCAAAGTTAACAAATTCTATCAATTATATAAAAGATATTGAAAAATTAACATTTAACTATTAATCATAAATTGCATAAAATATGTTGTCTATCAACATCATTCTACTAGTGGAACATGTCATGCATCATAAAATGTAAGTCTGCAATGTACAATTCTATAGGTAAGTCACATAATGTAGAAAGTCATCAATTTGACATGTATAGAGAGTTAAAAAAGCGACATATATGTTTACTAGGAACAATAATCAACTATTAATTTTATAAATGATTTAAAAAGTTTATTGATCATATATGAATGCGCACACCACTCTTCTAAATAAAGCAATTAACAGCCTCAAAGTGAGCTTGGCTGTATCTATAATATTATAAAATCGATGTATTTATTTATCTGCAGAGAATATGTCTCCTTATATTGTAGGGCCTATTTGGTCGATTGAATTTCGCTAATTGGTTTGTTAGATGTGTATTTATCCGTGATTTTTCTGTCAACCGAAAGCTTGTTGGAAAAACTATAATGGCAAAAAACCATTTTAGAAGCACAGAAAACGTTTTGTAAATGACGCCGAAGAAGTAGAATAAAAAGATATAAAGTTCCGTCGCCGAAGCGACATACACCCTGTTAGTTTGCAATATAAAAAAAAGTTTGTTCCAGGTGTAATCAAAATATGACGAAAAGATCCATATGTAATATAATAAACCATAGATGAGAAAAAGAAGAGATTAGAAAGTGACAATACAGAGACGAGAGAATGAATGTTATTATGCGACCTTATCAGAATAATAAAAGATAAACAGACATAAACTGGTTTTGAGTGACCACTTCGGTTAGATTAGAAATGCTGATTATAAATACTGATTTAAGCTTAATAATTTCACATAGTAAAAACCCCATATTGATTAGTATTACATATTGTATACACAAATTTCACGGTGTTTCCAGCACAACATAAACTTAGTTATACAAGTAATTATTATAATATATTAAGGTAATTTCCTAAATAAGCACAAACTTGTGTCAAACATAGTCATTCACTGACGTAAACGACACTTTCTCCCCAAATAAAGGATGAAGTTTGCCCGTCCTGGCCTGCTCAATTCTTTATCACGAAGCGGCAGCATGACCACTTAAGTCGGGCCGACTTTCTCCGATAGTACAACTCCCACCACCGACTTTCTCCGACTTTCCACCACCACTCACATTGCTGCCTATAATATTGTTCAGACTTCAGAACCAGGCAGATTATATACGCGCGGGTAATACAATCTATTATGCAAATAAAGTTCCAATCGAAAGATTAAATTAGACCAAGAGGAACGATATAAAGGGCAATCAAAATTTCGAAAGAGCTTATCATAATGTAGGAACGAACATGAGCCCCGATTTTCTTACACAATTTTATTTATGATAAGTCTGCAATAGAGGTTTTTCGCAACGGTGACGAGATAGTAATAGTTTGTAGTAATAATATACAAATATTTATATTGTTATAAAACATGACACCGGCCTGTGCACGTTGGTTGATGATGCTATAACTAGTAGTTAGGGAAATCTAAATACAACCGCAAATTATGGTTTATACATGCATATAAATATAAACAAATATATTATGTTATGGCATACAATATAACCTGGTAGGTATTTTATGTCAGTTAATATCACAGGTAATATTGATTTCCTGGTCATTTAGTATGAGATTAATAATTGTGTTATTTATATTTTTTCTTTTATTATGGAAATCTAAATGTTTGTTGTTTAATTGAGCATTTTTTGTTGTTGAATATATACTTGGATATAAAATCATAAGTGATTTGTCAGATTGCTGATTACAATAAATTGTAATTTAATTACACAATAAAAAAGTGTTACATATAAACAATAAATTGTTGTAAAAAAATCGTCTTTTTCATTTAATTGTTCGGAGGTAGAAAAACTGTTCACAAAGCGGACATTAGACGCATTATAAGGGATTCCTATAATATATACTATTTATATTTAGCAGTCCCGCTGGACGCATAAAGTAATTTGATGTTTAGTACAATGTATACTATTTATATAGACAATTTTGGATCGAGTTGAGAAGATAACTGATTAACATAAATCCGATCGTAGCCTTTAGTCAGCTGAGTAGAACACGCGGGTTGTCAGCTTATGTTCCAACCAATACACCAACGCGGTATTATATACATCATTCATTTTAATGTTATATTAATGACATCCGTAATAAACTAGGGTTATGTTGAGCAGCGATCTGCTTTACTGTATATTGACTCGGTTTTGCTAATATAACTGGGTATGAGATAATCTTTGTGACACATTACTATGATGATTAAACTAAATCTACAAAAGAACTAAAACGTTCCAAAGTGCATGGACATTAGCCACATAGTCCGATCAAGATCAGAGGAATTTAAATTTGAATCTAAATGCAAACTACACAGATTGAGAGTGTGCAACAACGAGTTTCATGTCAAGATTATTATAAACTATAAAAATGCACTCAGTAAACAGCTAAGTCGACACACATTCTACCAAAACGAAACAAAATAACAGACAAACGCAACCAACTTAAATGAAAACTAAGAGAATGAATACATGAAGTGGGTAATTATTGAATGAGAAAAACAAATTAAACCAAACACAAGAGAATTCGTAAAAATAAACTTTGATATTAATACTAGAGCACTTAAATAGTTCGTGTACCGTTAAAAGTGAAATTGGCATTTGTTGACGACCCAACTGAAAAAATAGAAGCGTTTGACAATGATTGATACAAATGTAAACAAACATATTTGACAGTTTTAAAAATTGCAATGCAAATGTATATCAAGGGTAAAATTGTCGACAAGAAGAAAAGATATATTGAACGGGGATTTGATACGAGGAAAAGTGATGCAGATCTTGGGCAATCATGAACAATTACCAGACTGTGGTCAAAGGCTGGTAGGTAGTCGAGCAAATATAATATATAGAAAAAATGTGTATGTATTCCAGAATTATAGTGGAACTAGCTGTTCAGATATTATTATTAAAAGAAGAACGAAAATTAAATTAGGTCCATCGATGACCCACTTTTGCCATAGAGAACCATTATTGCTGCTCTACTTGCCTACACCATGAATGAAAGGACACAAACATGTGAGGAAATTTATTCAACAAAACTAGATGTTCTTATCATGTTAAGTTAACCATCCTCGGAAGATTGATACAGGTTCAAACAATAGTAATGATATTTTATGTATCGTTAGTAAAAAAAGGACAGCTTGATCCTTACGGTAGAAGTATGAGAACTGAATTAGCCGAGATTAGTTAGAAAATATTGTATCCGATATCTTCCAGTATATATACTAGTTAGTTAGTAATTTATTGTGTTTTGCAGTTTTTAATGGAAATAAATTAAAGCGTTCATTTACAATGCAAAACATTTTAGTATGTGTTTTTTAAACCTTCGACATAAAATGCTGTTAGTAGTAACTGCAACAGTTGATAAACAATAGTATATATTATCATAATATAACAGTATTAAATACAAGCCGGAAGGAACTTTCACAATTTGCATAATAATTAATAATCAATTAAGTTCTAAACATATATCAACAACAACAACAACAACACACACCTTTTTCTCCTCTTCTGGTTTTCCTTCGCCTCCCTCTTCACCATTTGCTGGATTGACCTCTCCATTGGTGGTCACCGTCCCTTCCGGGTGGGGATTGGTATCGCCCTTCTTGTTCACCAGAGTCGGTGTCAGTTCTTCAGCAGAGCAGTCCAGAGAAGGGGGGAGGGGCCGCAGCAAAGATAGGAGAGAGGTTCGTAACTAAATATATAATAATCTCATGCTACAACTCAGATTTCAGTTGATGCCTAGTGGATTAGTTATAACTACTGACTATAGATTATATTATATAGGCCTACCACTCTTCAATATCACCACAAAACAATTAATGTAAATTAATAACAGATAAAACAGAAAATGTCAAAGCGACTGCCAAATAGTAACACAATTTTATAATAATATCAAGATCAGGCTTCGCATATTATATTTAAATTTTGGGTTAGGCGGAAAACTGGGAAGTGAGGAGTTTGGGGCAAGCCAATGGGCACGCCTAAGGCATTTTTTCTTCCTTTGGGGTTATAGCCCTTTATTCTGTAAGTATTACAGCATGTAAAACATATCGACAGAATAAAATATATGAAACATAAATATATATTTTTTAATATAAAAATGTAAAATATACAGGAATACATATTATGTATTTTGTATTTCTTACAATATTATTTAGAATTAAGTCATAATACTGTAGGTATTTTCTTTAAAAAAATAGTATTATTCCATATATGCCAATTAATCCACATAACAATTTTGAAATTTGAATATTACGAAATTTCCACGAATTTTACAATTTTGTACAAAAATGAAGGAATTTCAAGAAGCGTGGACACCCTGTGATACCTAAAATGAGAGATATAATTAAAAAATATAAGTTTCCCTAAACCCCTTGAATACTATTGCATTATTTCACAAATCTAAAGACATCAACAAAAATTCTCAAATAGCCGGAAATATGTGAGGCCTGAAGATGATTATTTAAAGGACAACAACAATCAGGACAAACCTACTGAATGGTCCAAAAAATAGACTTTGTTACCATGAAACCACAAATGTTAATAAAACGTTTAAAATCCTAATATAGCTCATACTCTATAACGCAGATTTAGAGTGATAAGATGACAAGTTGAATCTGTGGATTCAAAACACAACCCATCGAACATCCTGACTTGGGCAGAGCAGACCATTCATAAAAACAACACGTACACTCTTCACCAGTTTCACAATTACATAGATGTTTTAATCAATATTATGTAGGTACTTATTCAAAGGTGTTCTGGAATTTTTAACACTTTATAGTACATTGTACAATGTATAACGTACAATGTATAACAAGTTTTTTAAACAGGGTAGGCTACCCAGCGATATTGCAAAACGTCTTTTAAGAACGCCAGCTCAAAAATCAGGATATTTTTTCAATGAAATATATATATATATTTTTCATAAATAATATATAAATGCATCAACCGTTATACATAATATGCGAACTCCAATCTAAATATCACAATAAATAAATAAATTATTACCCAGTTAGCAGCTATACATACGGTAAATCAGTATATCGTCACGTAATGTAATTGGCCAATCAAATTAATTGTTTGGAACCAGAGTATAATATTTAAAATAATTGGATAATAACAATAAATTTATAATACTATATAAATATGATATCTATTGTGAACACATTTCACTGTCTAGTAGACAGATTGAATAGTATAATAATTATTACAGTTCAATGATATGCACTATTAGTCCAAATTGTTCTGTGAACCGAATTTTGAATTGGTTTCTTTTAATTCAAGTTCCCTTTCCTTCACAGCCTATCGAATTGCCTTCATCTCTACAACAATGTCTTTAGGGTTTTTCTTTTCACCTGCAGTATATAATAGTTTATCAAGTTTGGCTTGCAGGAGTTTATGACCTGACATGAGCTTCTGTTTCTTTGCCTTTAAATCCTCAATTCCTTGTTATCAGCAGCCTTTCTTTTCTGATTTTCCGATTATTTCTTCTTGGTCTCATTGTATTGGGAATATCTAGCATAAGCAGATGCTAGGAGGACCAAATCTACCAGTAGGGACATATCCTTAGCCATAGGGCCCTTGCTGGGGTAAGGTGTTACCTCTCTGACTAGTTGCGGTTGTAGTTTAATGTCATACCCAGGACACTAATACATTAAAAATACATCAAATACATTAAAAGAATAATTTACCAATAGATTAATACATGATAAAAAATGTAATTCATCAATATATTAATACCTAATAATAATTTTTTTAGTAATTCATCAATATAAAAATACCCGATAAAAATATAAAATTTACAAGAAAAGTATGAAAAAAAGGGACTTATCAGGACATTTTACAGATTATAAGGACAGTTACTGAAAATCAGGACTAATCAGGACATTTTTAAGGACACCTCTCAAAATAAGGACTAATAAGGACAATCAGGACATCTGGGTACCCTGTATATAGCTAAAACGGATTAGGCACAAAACACACACTTAATACTATTAATTAAGTAATCTATTATATTTTTGTAATTTTGACGGTAATTGTACGGACAAATGTCCTCCTCATGATGGCATTGAAATAAAATGTATACAAATGTATGGTAAACACGAATAGGTAAAAGATAACAGCAGGTACAAGTTAGTATTACAAAGAGGCTTCTACTAAATAATATTGTATGTGATGCAATAGATGTTAATAAATACAGGATAATACAAACTCCTTACAAATTTTCTATGACAACAATTATTCTCTGTGACATCTTGTTTTCTTTTGCCTGACATTATCACCACATTATAAATTGAATGACTAAACGCGAACCCATGCATTAGTTATTCCAATTTTAAAAACTGAACAATATGAAGTTATTAAAATAAACAATGTTATCATTGGATTATTCGACTCTTATGAAATAAATACATAATCTAAAAACCTATTGTGGTCCAAGGAAACCTGCCCAGCAGTTTTTTTTTCATTGAGAGGGAGGGGGTAACTAATTCCAAGTTTACGAGCCCCTCCATTCAGTCTTTCTCTTTTTTCCTCCTCCACATTTTTTAAAACTTATTCCTACCTCTCCCGGTTATTTTTTCTCTTTTTCCTACTCCCTCCCCCTGGGCAGGTTTGGTCTCATTTGGTATTAGTTTCATACGTTCCTTCAAACAAAACCCCCCCTATCTATTACTATTCAATGTCACTGAAGACTGAACTGTAAGACAGTTATCTATATATATATAACACAAAAACTTCACGATTTGCTGTTAAATATGTATTTTGAGTGCTGCATTTACTATATTATCGATCCATAGAGATGGTGTGCACGGTATAGAAAATCTACCCCAGTCGACTCATTAGCCAAATATGTTCTATCTACTCGTACAAGTTCATTTTATTATGACTGTATTCATTATAATCTACAAGAGTTGTATATTTATAACATTATAATCAAAGTAATCAGTAAATAATATAACATCTGTATATCAATGTTAGTGTTTTTGTATTTGAAACACATAAATAATAATATTATATAATAATAATAAGTATAAGTTGAAAACTCTTTGCCCAAAAAATTGTTACACATTTAAATAACTAAAAAGACACACACAACCTAAAAAACAATGACTAAAATTATGAAATTATAGAATCAATTAATTAAATGCGCGCCTAGGTGCCATATTTCGTGATTTCACACCACTATTTCCCCTAGATTAGCGCACTCAGTCTTAGGAACACTGTTAGGAACCGACTCCACAAATTAGGTGTAATTTATGAACACATGACAGACTCCTTAACTCTGCGAAAGGCATCAAGTTCTGATCAAAGACCCAAACAAGAACAATTGATACCTGGTTCGGCAATCGAACAGAAGACTCCTCAAGGAGGGTGATGTCTTCCTCTCTCACTCGACTTGCATTGGGAGATATTTGTATCGCCGACAGCTCCTATAGAGACGACAATAAACAGTGTGTTATTCGAGACTTGAACTATGCTGTCATGCCGACTCAGTGAAAAACTTTACGGGGGAACCTTTTACCAGTGTAGGGCACAAAAGGAAACCATTCAATGATCAACAGAATAACTGACCAATTTATATTTATTATCTATGAGAGGCACCGCGGAGCGTAATTTAGGTGGGGGAAGGGGCTGAGTTGGTTTAGGCGCAGCCTAGGTTGCTTGGTGTATTCAGAAGGAAAATGATCTATGAAAATTTATGCTTCTTTATAATAATGAAATTGGGTAGAAAATACAGTGAAATATGCATGACATTTAATAATGTAATTATGTTGTTATGTAAGATGGTATACAATTAAAAAATAAAACCCTTCAGAAAAATGAAAAAACAACAAAGATTAACAACAAAGGATAAGGATGCAAAATGTAAATATCAGATTCATATATATGTAACTACGGTAAGCAATTAAAATTGATAGAACACAGTTTGTACACGTCATGTACCAGCTAAATGTTTGAATGACGTAAAGTATCAACGTTTTTCCGTCTATTGTCATTAATAATTCTGCAATATATTGCAATTTGATCATTGCTGATCTATTTTTGTGCCAGGGAGTTGGAGAGTTGGTGAGTCCTTTTTGATCGTAACCATGTCTGCAAATGCCTGGCCATTGAAAAGGTGGCCAGAGGTTAGTTAAGTTTAATTTGGGGACAATATCAGTAAAGCTTTGGATGGTAAAATCTTTTGCCCTTCAAGGGAAGTCATTTTCGTAGCTTGTAAGTCTTATAATTATATAAGATGCCTCAAACGCAAATTAAGGAAAAAGTTGAATGTGGTCATTTGGGCCTGACATCCGATACTTCGATCTCATTATACATCTGCATCCATATTTCGATCATCAAAATATTCATCCCAATGCAGTTAACAAAGCTGCATAGTTCTGAATCATACGCATGAAGCAAACGGCCCGACTGATGGTCCATCGAGTTGTACTCAGCTTCAAAATGCCACCACTTAAACCTTCCTCTTCGAGATTCTTCTTGATTTCACACAAGTATGTTCTCGCGTTTTCATGTTAAGTTTAGAAGCTAGAAGTTGACATCATTGGTGGCTGGTAGATTTGACACTTAAACTCAGAGAATGCACATGGCAGGGAGTGACGGGAGCCTTAAGTTGTTCATCCGTCGTACAACTGTACAACTTCTCTGTGACAATCGAAGTGATTGATCAGAGCATAGCGTGAGATTTTATACTGGGAAGATGATAAAAACCTAACAAATCCTCGTAAACATCAAAATTGGGTTCAATCCACCCAATGCTCATGCAGTTTCAATTTATTTCCAATATCTGTGTTACTCATCTGAAATCAATGAAAACTAGAGAATATGCTATTGAGAATTATGTAACAAATAAAGTTCATTTTGGATGTCGTGGCTCATGTTGTACATATCCCCTGATCTCTGCAACCATTCATGTAGTAGGGGATCAGCTATGGGCCTTTATTGAAGAAGTTTGATTGGTCTTCAGAATCTCCCTGAATAGCGAGGCATTCGATAACTTTGATTTTAGTGGCGATTATTATCCATAGTTATCTTACATACGTGTTATTCAATGTCTCTCGTATGTTGGTGCTCTTCAGTTGTGTCACTGAAAAGAAATGGCATTCAGAATTTTCACGTCCTATATTTTTTTTCAAAACTTTTCTTCCAGTTACAGAAACCCATTGTTATAAAAGCATCACCTTTTCCTGCAGCTAGTTTTGGCTTCGAAATTGAATTCTGCTTTCTACAAATGAAACAGAAGACAGACTCGTTGACTTATCTTGATCGTAACTCAGAAATAGAAAATCCTTATACGAGGCTGCTTGAAAACTGCGTTTTTGATTTCCAAAAGTCCTTTGGCAGAGTTTATACCCATATCACATAACTGAATTCCAGACCTTTTAAAAAACATTTCCAGACTTTTTGTTGTTGATATATTACCTTTGTGTACATTGCATTCTGTTATGAATTATGTTCATAACAATAATAAGTATGTACACATACGGATTACATAGTTAAAAGAAAGGGAAAGGATTACATGCTGGAGACATACATGACGGCATGCAAGAAGGTATGGGGGCTATAGCCCCTTTTGTCCTTAGGCTCCGCGGTCCCTGCATGATAAAGAGGCTACTAATCGTCTGCTATTATTATTTATGTAGATCAAATAATTGCGTTGCCTTCGAGTGAAGCAAAATAATAAAATCGAAACACCTACCTATTTTACTGTTTACTTATTTGTATGCTTTAGTATTAGCGAGTAGTTCATATATTTTATATTTATTATCTTAAAAAACCAGTTGAGCAGAAATACACACGAACACAATAAATGATAATTACTTTAAAAAAACTATATCGTCAGAGGAAATCTATACTGAAAACTATCCCAAAACGCTGTAAAACTTTAAAATTCAATTTTCAGAAGCGATTTGACACATGACATATAAGACAAAGTTGTAACTATGGTAAACAATTAGTGTGTTTAAACAATTTAAACAAAGTCGTTGCAAATTAGTTACTAAGTTTTCATAATTTAAAATCTTTCTACTACAACATTAATGGTAGAAGATGCTATGTTTCCTCTTTCCACTAACAATATAGAGCATTTGGTTTTCCTCTAAAGTCTTACGTATAAGTAACCTAACATATTATTAAGTAAATAATAATTTAATTTATTTACAAATGTATATTTACGTGCGATATTAATCTCGTAAGAAATACATGAAATATGTAGAGCTGTACTTTTTTTGCTAATTCAAAGCTATCGGAAGTGTTTATTTGTATCTCATAACTTAAATCAAAAGTAAATAGTACAAACGAAACACATCAGACTAAAATACACTCTGTTAGTAACTTACAGTTTCAAAAACGAGAGATGCATTGAATATATCAGGCATGCAGAGATTGCCGAAGTCTTCAATCCCACCCGGTAGAAGTCCCACAGCTTGTTCCATTGGGTCGAAGAGTTCTTCGGGCAGCGCTTGACCGTCCATCCTATAAGACAACACTAACTCGTCAGAAGGACACTTTTGATTGGTTGCCAATCAGAATCAAGTGATGATTAATAGCGTTCATTCTTATAGGTCAGAAATTTGTTATATTTTGATTTTTTTTAAATTAATGCCAAATTTTTATAGTTCACTAGATTTTTATATTGTGAATTCATCAATAGTCTATAAATATTATATACTTACAAAGAAATTAATATATTAATTGACTCTATTCCGTTATTGGTTTCCATTAGGCCTAAAATGAAATGAGCGTATACTTATTCAAATAACTAATTTATTTAAAAATTATTATATTTATCATATTAATTAACGTAACTTTATTGATCAAAATTGTAATTGAAAGTAACCTAGGTTGCAAAAATGAAATGAAAAGTTCCACGAAATAATGACGATTATATTTAAATGTAATTATATAGATATTATTCCTATCTAGACACATGTATTAAAAATACCAAATACATATTTCTATATAATTTCTGAAATTTTTCCTCATACACACAATGTAAAAATTGTTCTGACATTTTATCATAATCACAAAAAGACATGTAATACCTTGAAATATCACCTAAGTCATGCTTTAGGTATAGAACATGATACTCTAGAACGCAATATTAACATAAGTTTTGGATGTACAAATATCTAGGAAAATACGGGTTACAACAAAAACAAGCAGAATATTTTAATACATACTACCTAAAATATATACCAAGGTGGTCGTAAAGTAACACAAAAGGAAAAATCTAAATTTGTAAATGTTATGTATCGTTGTAAACTTTGAACAGTTGTTTGTGATTGACTCAACAACGCTGTCTTGATGATCGTATCACTTCGTCTGATGAACACAAGAAGTTAAACGAGCGTGTTAATAGACACAATTGTACTCTATTGAAACTGCCGTTATATGTATCATGTCGTCGAGTAGGAAGTCAATGTTTCAGGAGGGACTGTCTAGTGTGTAGCCCATACTTCATTGATGAACGTGTAAATACAGATAAAGCTAATTAGAAACACTAAAGGACATCGTTTATTCTCGAATACTCGCGAACAATTCTTGCGATTTGTGAGGGACAAAAAAATAGTGGCTAATTTGAAATGTATACTCTAAATTAGTTGATATTTGTGTTTCTAATAACCATGATCCGATAGTTCGCTAGAAAAGTTTATTTTTCCTGGGACATTGTGTTTCTGAATAATAACATGTCCATCACATCTAAATCTCTGTTACAGAATCTCTGTGTTTTGTTATCAACCTCATCTGCAAGATGGTTAAAAGATTAGTTACAATGCAGAATATATGGCTTATAGAGTAGAAACAGAAATCCGATGATTTACAACAATAGATGGTGCTGCAGTCAATGTATAACTGAATATATTCAACGACTCACATTTTGATAATTTTTTTATCAAGAAGAACGAGTAAATTATAATTTATCAACTTAAACATATTTTTTTAAGATTGTGGTTGGTATTTCCCCTGCTCATCAGGAGAAACTTGACTCGTAACGTTTTGTAGCAACGGGTTTTGACTTTGCTAAGTCTATTCTTTAAGTGGGCTTACATTATAAATGAGCCCATCTCTGAAAATAATTTTAAAGTTTTCGAGGTGTGTGGTCACATAGGGCATCAACTATTTCACACGAAGCTTTATTTCTAATTAATGTTTTGAGCAAAATTATACACCCATAAGGTCTAAAGAAAGTTGACCTATTCTAGGATATACGTGAGCAGAATGATAAACTTCTGAAATATAAAATTATTTTAAAAATCGTAGAACAAATCGTCATACTTTTCAAAAATTCATACAATTTAAAACTATTCATGTTTTTACAATAAAATATTTGGTTCAATAATTTAAATGTGTCTAAAATTAATGCGCTAAACTTTTTGGACAGAGATTACATTATTTTGTCTACCTTCGTATACTTCTTCCACCTCGGGTATAATCACGCGGTAACTTTACAACCGCCCTTGTAATAATACACTGTACTGTATAATACACAAAACTTGAAAACATAACAAATAGTAAACATTTATAAACTGGTAACATTAAACATGAATAAGCAACAACTGGGATCACAAGTTACCCCTTCTTGTTGACAGGCAAGTCCACCAGTTGAGGACGAAACGAATGCAATGACTTAGTATACAGCTCTTTGAGATCTTCTATATTGTGACCAATTACATTCAAGTAAATTAACGTTTCAAAAAAGATAACGTTCATTAACAAATCAAATTTATGAATATTAATTCAAATAGAAAGACGAAATTTACCACTGGTATTAAATGTACATTATAATATCGAACTAGATTATTTATTAATTCAGTTACATATCATGGAGAGGCATTGGTCAGTTTTTCTGATATTTGCAGTTGGTAGACATTTAATTTTTTGAAAAATTCTAATATAATGAGACTAATATATAAATAAAATATTAAATAAAACATAATAAGATCTAGCCTATAAAAAACAATTATATATTTAACTAAATAATATAAAAACAGAAACAGTAAAATTCTCCACTAGAGTAAATAGTTTAAGATATAATTCAATTTAACATTGTATTTAGTAGAACATAAAACTTTAATAATAATACAATTCTACACCAACAATTATTAAAAGTATGAGATGACAGCCAATGGGATCAAAATTACAGAGGCCCTATACATAGCAATTTTAATTGGTCACATCCAATAAAGTTAATTTACTTAAACAACACTAGGTTAAATATCGCTATAAATTGGTTCAGATTTTTGTTTGTAATTAGTCATGCGGTTACTCTGACCTTCAATATAAAAAATAAGTTTTTCTGTTTTTTAAATCTTGTTGTGAATAATTGAAAATATATTATAAATCCCCTTAATATTTATTGTTGAATATTTTAAAGCAATTAACTATAAATATAATATATTTTAATTCTTAAAATATTTGACAGTAGCCATTGCGCAAAAATGACATATATGAGACCAAATATAAATGTGATTATTTTCAAAAAGATTTATATTTAGAAATATAGAGATACCTATTATCTATAGCAGTGGCGCCCATAGGATTTTAAATACTATATGCACTCCGTCTAGGGGGCGCCAAAACTATATTATAACATATACAAAAATCACACGAAAATATCATATTACTAAATGTGTATAAATGTAGTTTAATGTACATAAAGATACAGAAATACAACACGGTAATTTAACTGTTCAGGGAAGCAAACTTTAGTCAGGGGCGCCAATTTCTAAAAAATATTATACGAAAATGCGTATGTCTGCCTAATATATATATATAATTAATATTATAGATAATAAACTAAATTAATTAAAATTATATTTTTAATCAACAAAACCATAAAATCAGTTACTTTGGACAAAATGATAACACCATAGACAATAAACTAAACTATTATTAACTTAATGGGAGCTTGACAACTTAGTGGCTGCAATATGTGAATTTAATTATTTTATTATGACATAATTAAATTCAATATTTCCCTTTAAAAATCATATTAAATGTAGAAACACTTACGTAACATGACAATAATTTTCTTTTTGTAGATAACACAGACTCCATATGTCAGTTGTGCTGATAAATATAGCGAAAATCTCTTTGTTGCTTCTCCAAGCATACATTGAATGATGTCATCACTAAAATAAATTAAATAATGGAATACTTTCTTAACTGAACAGATAACCCAAAACTCAATAATAAACATTACCATGTTGCTTGTATATTTACAGTATTAACATCTCGTTTTGATAGGTTCCTATCACCCCGAGTTGCAGCAATCCTGATATAGAAAAGAACTGTATTTTAATCAAATGAAGTAAAACTCTTTAATGGCAAAAATATGAAAAATCTATAAAACAGTTTTTATTTTAACTAATGTGGACTTTGCCTTGATTTAATACAATGTTAGTCAAATTATATTTGTAAATGAGAACAAAAAACATTATTTTAATAATAAGCCTTAGTATAAAAATTAACTAATTTAATTGAAATCGAGAATATCATCTAAATTTTACAAAAAATCTTATACACAACATTTTAGATCAGATTAATCAGACTAACCTGATTCCTATTTAACAATTAAAATCGATGTTATTATTCATTCTTCTCAAAATAAGTAGTTTAGAGACAATCATAGAATATAAACATATAACCATGGTGAAAACCAACCACATAACAGCTAGTAATATTAGTACTTCAGTTTCTAATAATTAGAAAACATAAACATTTAATATAATCTTAAAATATAGGTCGCCAAGATTAGAAGCCAATGATGGTTAGAAAAGTTGTTGGGTGACCAAATCTACTAACACTAATAAGTATACATATATTGTTTTCATGATAGCCTATATACTATACTCATGCTATCATCTTGGTCACAGAAACACATATTTATAACACTTTATATAACAAGATTAACTTTTAAATTAAATAAATAGTCAAGCATACTATTTTTTATCGGCTGACTAATTTCTTAAGGCTGGTAAACTGGCTGATGACTGTCTCAAAAAGATAATTTTAATAGATTATTGTATATTTAAATTAACACTTCAATAAAAAGTAAAAATATAATTTTGAAAGTAAAATATTTCATCCGTGTATGTACAATAAGATAACCAATAAACAATTATACTTGGATGTTATTTATTAAATTATCATAATGCACAGTTACACTAAATTAAACTACAATTGTGTATTGTTAAGCATGTTAAATATATACATTTATTTAATATTTGAATTCATAACTTTGGAATACATACCATATAATTGAGAACTTTCCCTTTTTAAGACATAACAGTTCATGTGAATAAAACATTTTCTGAAAAAGTAAAGAAATGTAAAATTAAAATAACTATCTAATATAATTCAATACATAATTACTACAAAATAAAAGCCATGACTGTTTTGCATTCAAAAACAATTTGATAACCTTTTGATACTTTAATTTAACTAATTGTAGTTAAATAACTCATTAGCAAATGAAAAGAAGATGTCTGCCTAAGGAATAATTTTAAAGAATTGTATGAATTATAGTTATGAACTATTGGAGCTGTCATGTTGATAATTCCTGATATTTAGATTTAAAAAATGCCCAATTCTCAAACCAATGATGCATGCAAAACTTTATAGGAAATGTGTCACTTGTCATAAGTTTGACATAATCCTACTACCTAAAGGGTGAATGTTTGAAAAAATAATACAGAGAAAATGGTCAACATCTCAAGCAGCCACAACATGGCCTTTGTGGAAGGCTTCATGCCATGTTAACATTAAGAATTGTTTGGCCCCCATCATCCTCAATATGTTTGACAAATTTTCAATAGTGCCAAATTCACAGTGGGACTGTCCATTGAAAGATGCAGAAATCCTTTATGTGTTAAAGATTTGCATGCTTCTCATAAGTTGCAAATAAGTTTTCAATAATGTTCCCTTTCAATAAGTTTGTAACATAAGAACTAATACAAGATGAATTAATTATAGTGACATAAATTGTACAATATAGGGTTCTGAAAAAAAGAAATATTCTTTCCAGAAATGGAAAATGTGGGCTTCAGTAATTTGCAAAACTTGAAAATGATGATATTCACTGACATTTTACTCCATAAAAATTTCTTCAGAATTATTGATTTAAAAAGCCTTTCAATAACATTTTTGTGGAAGTCTATTTTCCAAGATTAGTTTAAAACTCAAGGCTTTTCAATATTGGTGCAAACCCTGTTTATAAGAATATTTCAATGATGAACAAATCATTATTAAAAATGTTGTTATTCTTGTATGCCCCAGAAGGAATGTGTAACTATAATGGTCCATGTGTGCAGTAGTCTAGGGGGCTAAAGCCTAAGTGGTCCATAAAATGGTTATTATCTCAGTTATTGAAGGTCATGTTTTTCTATTAAAATTATATTAGAACTAAGTTATATATTTTTGTGATAATAAACAATTACTGTAAATTAAGTATCACATATATATATATATATGTAGAGCTCATAATATATACATACACAAATATAAACCATTGATATATTGATGTAATTGAGAAAAATATCCCTACCAAGTTAAAATATCTGCTTTTCATATCCCAAACCATCACAATATGTTCAGTACATTTATGTAATTCATAAAGATGCACATGGTTGAAGGGCCTTATAAAGCTGAATAATTCTTATTCCAGTTCTAACTAGTGCTTTATAAGACAAGACATGCTAAGAGAATCAAGGTATATGAGAACCTTACCTTTATTATATTAGTTTTTTGTATATTTAAAGAAATGTTCAAATTTACTTAGTAAAACATTGGTCACCTTTATTTTAAATTATAAAATTTTTATTCAATAAAACAAAAATATTTTATTTATTACTTGTATTTGAAGTGCTTTATATTTGAAATATTTTCTCTTTATTTTTAATACTTTCTGTAAAGGGTCATGAAAAATACATTATACATATTTGCTTTATGATTTATAAGTAAAATAATTGGTAATATATAAATGTTTAAAAAAAGGTTATTTTCTAATTATTAAAATAATTTTTATTTATACTATGATCTAATGCTAAATAATGAATTGGTAATGAATGCTAATCATTGCCAAAAACAAAAAAAGCAATGGATAAAAAAATACAACAACCTGGACCTCATGGCTACACAAGAAGCCTAGCATATGAAAAATATTTAGACTTTTGAACCAAGAATACAAATAGTATAAAATCAAGTATTTAGTTATAATATATTTGAAGTAGCGTCTAAGTCATTAGAAAAATATTTTATAATTAATATTTTACAACATAGAAAAGTGTTATTTGAGGCATATAATGATTAATTGTAAAATCAAAACATATAGTACAATATAAATACAAAAAAGAAAATAACATATACTTCCTTTTTAACAAGTGCTCATGCAAATATTTATTTGTTAATTTTTCTATTACTACTACTATTTCTACAAATACTACAATTGTACTAGTTTTATTCTACTCTAATTAACTCCAGAGTTAATTAGAGTAGAACAGAGTGGAATCAGGGTGGAATCAGGGTTAATTATGTGGAGTAACCATGGCTCAGTGATTGAATGTATTGATTTATAATCCAGAGTTTGTTGGTTTGAATCCCATTTAACCCACAAACTCTGAATCATGAGTCAAACATTCAATCACTCTTATTACAATATGTGATATATTGTAAGAGTCATTTGTAAAGTGGGTGCAGTTCAAAAACTACTCACAGCTTCACACAGACATGAGAATGGTGTAGTAGTGGATTTGGCAGAAAAGTGAAATCATGTATACACATGAAGCAAGTAACATTTTCCTACATATTTTTATGTATTTTTACTTTGAGTACAGGTTTAATATTGCAGGTAAAATTTGCCAGTTAATGATGAAGTTGATCAGAATGAAAATACTATATAAAATTTATCAGCAGTTTTTTCAAAATCCATTGCAATTTATTTAAAAAATATCTATTTAGCATTAAAATCATTTTTTTTGTGTGTACATTATAAAATTTTCATAAAAGGTGAAATTCCAAATGCTGTGAACCTAACACCCCCTATTATTTTTTACAGATTCTTGCAATTCAAAAAAATAAAATTAAAATATATTTTTGGCAGAAATTTACCAAACGGTGGTGTGAATATATTTACAACCATTTATTTATTTTAAAAAATCTGTAACAAATACAAGTATATATGTACAAGCAATGTGTGTTTATATACATTAATGTTTGTAAAAGTATAAAATGAAACAGTGCCATAAGCAACATTTTTTAGTGCAATAAATCAAGTATAAAAAAAAGGAAAAATTGAGCATATGAGAAAAAAATTAAATATGTGGACACCCTGTAATGCAGTTTGCAATTCCCTTTTCAATCACACTCCTAATATAGCTATAGGGCATTTAAATTGACCCTGTGCTTCAGTGTCTGTAGTAGCGTCCTTAAACAGGGTGACCACACATTTTAGACTATTAAATTCAAGGAGGTTTTAAGGAGGTTTTTATACCTAAAAAATCTGAATTTTAAGAAAAAACAGCTTTATTCAAAATTTATGTACACACTGAATCTGAATAGTAATACAACACATATTATATGTAAACATCAATCAATCAACATCTTCAATTCAA
>JAUZND010004955.1:0-11436 GCA_034780555.1 Coelogynopora nodosa
CCTCATAGTCCACAGATCCTCATAGTCCACAGATCCTCATAGTCCACAGATCCTCATAGTCCACAGATCCTCATAGTCCACAGATCCTCATAGTTCACAGATCCTCATAGTCCACAGATCCTCATAGTCCACAGATCCTCATAGTCCACAGATCCTCTTTAGTCCTCTGACTTCGAAATATAAAGCTAGCGTTTTTAGTTTTCTTAATTTTAATTATCTTGCATAAAGATTAATTATCTCGCATAAAGAGCTTTTACAATTTATGTATACATAGTATATACACAAATTGACATAATGAAGGTTGAAAACTCTTGTGTACCACTTTCTTTAGAGATATTTTGGAAAGCATAAAATTGTAACGTGTGACAAACGATATGTAAAACATATGAGTATGTTGTTCTATAATTACAACAATTATATTATGTTATATAATTAATAAGGGCTTTTCATAAAATATTAGAACACAAAACAACAGCATAGAAGTTTTTGAAAACGATCGGCAGCGATTTCAATAGGAAATTTTTGGATATTTTATTATGTTTTATTTTAAAAATTATTTTTATTTATGTTTATATTAATTATTTATTATTTATTATTATGATATTATTTATATTATATTTCATTACTAAAAAACATATCACAGCAGAAGACAGAATTAGGCTGAGTTAGAATTTAAGGTTGTATTCGGGAGAAGGAGAGGATGTTAGCAAACAAACTTAGTAGAACAAGACTTGGTAACAAGCTTCAGATGATACGATGCGTCAATAGACAATAATGTCGACCATCTTCTTAATTGGCAGTTAATTATTGTCAATGAAAAAGTGATGCCTTCTGTTGGTCCCCTATCCGCAATTAAAACCAAAGAAAATACGTGTCGATATTATTAAAGCAGCAAAACTTAAAATGAAAATGAACATTAGGGAGGATTATCAGCAGCATTATGAAATGAGAACAGATGTAATCAAATGGTGTTATCAATTTTCATTTTTTGTCATTCGGCACAAGTTTTAGCCACATGTAAAAGGATAATTACATTGAAAAGGTAGTAAATTTGACACTCAAAATACAATATTTAAAAACTACTAACATATATGTAAGTAACGATGCTAGCGTAATGTACTGTATATCCGTTTTAATACAAATTCTGTCAAGAAACACTTTTTAATTTAGTGCTATATGTCATAATCCCTATATAAAGTGACTATACATGACATATAACTTCAACATATTAAATGCCTTTCTTTTCACTTATGAGTGTCGTAGCGTACGTTTTAGTAGCTTAAAAAGAACAGTTGTTACTCTCAGTTTGCATGAATAGATTGAATATAAATATTTCTGTGAATCTTGTAAGGTATTAAGATGTTAAGCAACACATGTAGGAGACACAATATACATAATAATAAGACCTCTTTGTCATTCGTGGAACATCTGACACTTGTATACAACAAGCATAGCGTATGGTTAAGGAATACGTGGGACACAGCGCAACCGTCAATTTGGCCCTCTAGTTTCTTGTTCAAATTCTAGTTTTCCGCACCATAGAGAAAGAAGTATGTTTTCGACTGTAGCACGAAAATATTGTATCATACATTTGCGTGGTAGCTTCGATTTCCAGATATAGGTCTAATCTAGTTTAAGCATTGCAGTCCAAGCTTTCGCTTTCTTTGTTTTAACATCTTTTGTTGAGTCATATGTACCCAGGATTCTAGATATTGGAAATCACATACTCTTTTGAGTTCATGTTGATTTACTATACTAGTTCTGTGTTCCCTTCTATGTTGTAGCACATGTACTCGTTGTTTTGCATCATTGATATGGAGTGCTACTTTAATCGCAGCACTGACCACCATTGACGGTTGTGTTTCAGCACCCTTGATGTTATCTGAGAGTAGGGAGATATCATCAGCTAAGTCTGTGTCAGTCAGGTTGATAGCTAGACAGTGTCTATTTCCGTTTTGGGAGATGGTAAGACCAAGATGTTCATTCTCTTGACAGTTCTCATGATGCAATCCAGTACTATGATTGTTGTGGTATGGTGCAAGAGTGTCACTTTGTAGGACACCTGTATGCAGTTCAAAAAAAGTCAGGGGTTCCATCTTCTTTTACAACTTGAGCTATTGCGTTACAGTATAAAACTACAATATCATTGATGATGATAGAGGGAACTCCATAAGCTGCTGCAAAGATTTTGAATGTTTTCTTTCTGTTGAGGTAATCAAATACTTTTCGGAAGTCGACAAATGTGAGTATAGCAGGTAAGTTGTTTAGTTTAAACTTCTTCAATGATGCGGCTAAGTGCGAACATTTGGATACATGTTGAAGTATGCTCTTTAAATCCGATTTGGTTCATTCGTAATGTTTTTTCAAAATGTAGTTTATGCCATTCAGAAGTATTCCATTGTAAATTATTTCTACTTCAAAAATACTCCTTTTTTGGGAATTGGAATAATTGCAGCTTGCCTCTTTATACTGAGACACTCATCCTTGTAGGCTTTGTTGCAGATTTAAACTAACGTTTCTGAGAGTGCACCAGTTCTCTAGATTTATATAGGAATATCATCTAGTCCAGAGGTTTTCCTTAAAGACATGGATTTAATTGAGGCGGTCAGTTCTTGCATTGTGAATTCATTTGTATTGATGGGGAGAGTTTGTGAAATTATTATTTCTATTTTATCACTAGAATTGATTGGAACCATTACGCAAAATCAGCTCACCAGATAGAAAGAAAAGTGATAAATCAGAAATAATAAAATATAACTGTTATCATCATTTAGTGAAAGAGCATTTTGACAAAGCATATGCTGTAAATGGTCTTGTCACAATTGCAATCGTTCTATTGGGCTGTTCCCTGATACATGGCCCTACCGTGTACATTTTCGACTTGATATTTCATTGACACTGTCAGATGCCAGTTCTTATTGTTTTTGATTCTGATTTGTTCTGATTGTTCTGTTTTTGTTCTGATTTTGTTTTCAATGTAGTATATGCTTTATTGTTGTCGTCTGTTTGCCTCTGCTCTGATATGACTTTTTGCCATTGTTTCTGGTTACTTCTTGTAGATTGTGTGTTGACTGATTATTGTGCTTCTTTTAATTTATCTCTTTTCCTTATGATTGCATAATCCTTCCAAGTTATTATTTGTTGGGGTTTCGGCTTGATCACAAATGTGGCATTATATAATATTGAAAATCGGGTTTGGACTGCCACTGAGTATTCTCTATTAATTTAGAAAAGTTTTAACAATTCCCAGTTGGTTTTATCTGAAACTGTTTGACTTGGTTTTGTTAGTTCGAAGACTGAGTTTCAGCTCTGCTGTTATACTATGCAATGTTCGGATCCTATAGAGCAAAAACTGTTGTAAGCTTGAACATTTTTTGCACCATTTAGCCGCACTGTTCACTATAAAGATGTTGTCAAGTTGTGCTTAATTGCAGAGTTTGGGTACCAGAGGGTTCAGAGTTTCTCTTTATGTTTTGGGATTTTGTGTTTAGTGCAAAATATGAGTCTGTTCATTTGTGTTTGTCTTTTTGTTGAAGGAGATTCCATTGCAGTCTGTCGAACTAATTTTAGCATTCATTCCGCCAGCAATAATTAACATGTTATGTTTAGAAATAGATCTTGCGAAGTTAGACAGTAATGTGAAAAAGTTGTTTCTTCGGATGCGTTAGTTTGTCTGTAGCAAGCTATTATGGTTGTTGATGGATTGCCATTAAATGTGGCTAAAATATTTATTATGCTGACTTTTAAACTATTGTTATCAAGGATTTGTATTCTTGGGGGCTAAGAAGCATGTCAACTCCTCCAATAAATTCAGTGCTTAATTCCGTTCTTCTCCGCTGAACTTGTTACAAGCATCCAGTTTTTGGAAAGCAAAATATGTTTTATGTCTTCATTGTGATATACTCGGTGTTCTTGTATACATACGACACTTATATTGTTCCGCTAGTCCAGTGAGTTCACAGATGTCATTTCATTTTCATGTGAGAGGGTTCTGACAATAAATGTTGACATAACACCTAGATGAGCGCTAATTGAAAAATAGTGTACTGTTTTTTTACCCTATATATATATATATACATATATATAGAGGATTTTTCACAAACAAGTGAAATACTGCGTAATCAAATAATTAAACAGCATAAATTTATTTTAAAATTCTATCGATAAGTTTTTATTATATAAGTTAGTGGCTCTTTTATAATATATTAATCTATTTATATTGTATTTGTGTTGTTTACATATACGCATCTTTAATACACTATAAAAATTTAATTGATAAAAACAATTTAATAAAGTATTTTATAACAGTTGATATATATAATATATAATAATTAATAAATATATTTTATAATAATCGATACATATAATTTATAATAATTTATATATATATATATTTAACATATAATAATTTATAAATATAATTTAAAATAATCTATATACATATAAATTATAATAATTGATATATATATATATATACATATATATAAATATATATATACATATATATAAATATATATATATAATTTTAAATAATAGATAAATTTAATTTATAATAATTTATAAATACAGCTTATACTAATTTAAATAAAATATAAGTATGGAAGAAATACTATTCAAATTACTGTTAAAATAACGTAATAATGTATTTATAAATGAACGATGGAAACCAACAGCATGTAAACAAAATTATATAATTATTTAGTACAATAAACCATTTATACCAAGAACCATGACAAGTATTGCAAAGTCTTGGTAAATTATAGTTATAAATACTTTGAAAATAAATCTTTGGTTGGTTACATTTACCCATATCAAACGCACGGTCTAAAAATCTGTTAAATATATGAACTTCTGTAAAATCTTAATAAAAATTGAGACTGACAGATTAAACCTTCGAATCAACCTTTTAATTTAATTAATAAATGATATTCATATTAATATCAACATTAAGTGCATATTATGTATGGGTGGCATGCATCTTTCAAGAATTCATAACTGTATGAAAATATATAAAATTTACACATAATAAACCATTTTGTAAATGTCTTGCGTATCCAGTGAAGTTTGTCTGAATAAACTATATACAACTGGACACCATAAAAACAATGATGTATAACTGTCAAACTGAACAACTGCCAAATTGTACAACTGCTCTAATCATCAACTACCATAATGTACAACTGCCATAATTTACAACAGCCATAATGTACAACTGACCAAAATGTACAACTACCATAATGTACAAAACTGACCTAATGTACACCTACCATAATGTACACCTACCATAATGTACAAAACTGACCTAATGTACAGTACAACTACCAGTTGTACAACTGACTAAATGTACAGTACAACTACCATAATGTACAAAACTGACCTAATGTACAGTACAACTACCATAATGTACAAAACTGACCTAATGTACACCTACCATAATGTACAATTGTCAAATAGTAACATCAACACTGATCCATTTTAATAATTCCCGAATCTTTGTTAAAATCTGAATTATACACAATCTTACTCGATCGAATAACAAATAAATCATTTTATTAATATTATACATCTAATAAAATATCATTAACATATTCCATAATATTTGATCATATTACAAAATGGTACTTTTATAATGTACTATTTAACGTTACAAGACATATAACACGAGCAATATAGAAATACTTCAGACGTGCAAGATCAGAAAGACGTGCGAGAATATAAAAATTCGTACAAAGTAGGCCAAGCTACAGAGTTTAAGGTTTGTACGTATATAATATATCATTAAATACGTATAACATATGTTTAAGATATCTAATATTTAAACACTTAATGTAAAAACTAAATTTATGCTAAACGCACTTTATTATAAATGTTTCGTAAGGATTGAAATGTTGTTCTCCCAGTTGTCCAGTACTTCCGTGTGTTTCCAATTCTCCAGTAGTGCTTAACATTTATCGTAAGGTATTTAACAATTAAAACTACTATCCTTTGGGGTGGTATTTTTCATTAAGATTGAGGAACAAAATTCTCCTAAATTCTCACCTGAATTCTTGCTTCACTATTGTCTCTGTTATCTATTATATGGTGCTTATATATAGGCAGAAATATCAACTATTTTGTAGTCTTTAATAGAATATATAGCCCGACTATAATAGGGTAATTTTCTATATATACATATACATATACATATACAATAGAATATAACTATATTGGTTTACTGTATTTTGTTCGGAACGAAATTAATTATATACTATATAAATATATTGTCCAATGTACAATCTCGAAAATAGTATTAGCATAGATATTTCAATTATCACGAAACATTTAAAATAAAGTGCGTCTAGCATGCAGACCATTCTGATAGATAATTAGCTTTTTTAATTGTTCCATTAGTATTACATAAAATTAACTATCCCTAAACGTATTATTTCGTGAAGCTAATTAAGCAGTTACTGAAAGGTAGTACAGATGAAATATTATTTGTAACTAAGTAGTTATATATATATAGCTAATTCCAATTGGTTAAGCACGCTTTAACCAATCATTTCAGTACTATTTATTTGATTTATGTTTACAGTAGAATGTTTAAAAATAATTCTAAGTTTATTTCAACAGCTATAAACTTATGAATATATACTTTTTCGTATGTTAGTGGATTGATAATTATTTAACCGAAAGTTTAATTTTATTATACTTAGGTGTTCCATTGTGATATTTGAAAGGGAAGGAGGACTAAGGATATAGAGAGGCGTCACATATATTAGAAGGAACAAACGTAAGACAAAGACCTCGCATGGAGCGCCTGTAGAGATACTTGGAAGGAGTGCCTAAACACTTGTAAGTGGTGACTTTTAAAAAATATTTAATGGAATTTATACCCGTTTGCTTTCTTGTTATTATAGTAAAAACTAAAGGAATTATTTAAAATATAAAAAATGGCAACGAAGTATTTTACTCCTAATAAATCTAAAATATTAGAGTGTTCAATCCCTTCATTTATTAAAATGCCTTTACCTTCCTGAAATTAAGACTGAAAAAGATGTAAATAATGTAAAGAAAATATTAGTCGTATTGGAATCATTTTCATATTTATATTAGAAGTTGGAAATTGTTACTTATATTTACAATAAGTATTATTTTATATAATCATTCAATGATTTTTTAATGATTAATAATTGAATTTTTACAAATTTTTACAAACAGCCGGCTAATATATATTAACATAGTTCACCGACTTTATATTTATTATCCTTGTTTTTAACTGTTAAAAGGATATACATAAATTTAAAATTGAATAAAAAAATGGTTGGTTCTATTATCTATACATTTTCAATTTGAGTATGTTAAATTTTATAACAAAAATGTAATTATTTTATATATTTTATATACTATACGCTATATAGGAACACATTATTATATACATAATTTTCGGACGACATTGGAGTGTGTGGTTGAGTGTATAACCACCGTCAATCAGATTTTAAATAATTTCTCCCAGCTTGGGGTATTATATACGCCTCTACTTAGTTATATTTTGGTATAGCTCTTTATATTTCTAGTACGTTAAAATCTTAGCGGGGACATTAAGGTTATATCAGTAATGTTTCTAAATGTATAAATTTTTTAATATGTTAAATATATCTTAGTGTGTTAATCTCTGAACCCACGAATGAAATTATTGACTTTGTATTATTTATTATTTTTGTGACGTTGTATAGTAATATAATTTTATGGGATGCAATGCTGCTTCATCTTATAAGAAGTTATCAGTAACATTATACTTTTTATTGTAAGAAATATTTCCGCGAATATTTTCAGATATGAGATTCACGTTATTCTCGATATACATAATATTATTAAGTTTTTATTGACAATGATAAATAGGTTTTACGAAAAAAAAATTCAACATTAAACAATTAGTCCCATGATTTATTGTATTGTTTTAAATTTAAAAGCGATGTATAATAACTGTGTCGTATTCTTAGAATTTTCTAGCCTTCAGAAGACACTTTGGTTCTATGCAATTCAATTATAATAGTGAATTGTTTTAAATCAACATTTGAGATTTCCATCAAACTAACTGGATGCTAAACAAGTTTACTTATATTATGTAGAATAATGTATTCAAACATGACATCAGTCATACTTTCAAGGGGTTATACATTTTGGATAATTGCTATTGGACATACATAATTAAATGTTGCAGAATATGACATTAACATTTAAGGACATATCAGTTGACATATCAGTAAATATGGTTGACACTTTAACGTTACACCTTTTAGCTTTAAGACAAAAACTTGTTATCATGTGGACGTTCTTTAGGGTCTATCATTTTTGGACGTTTATAAATAACTTGTGGACCCGTCAAATTAGTTTGATACTATTTCTCAAGAACTGCCAGTTTAAAACTATTCCTGAAAGTCTGAATGTCTGGAATGGATTGAATACATCATGACTATTTGAGTGGAGAACGTTTTGTGTTCATTCAGGTACATTGACATCAAAGAAGCACAACCTTCGTTTTGGTGTCCCTCATGTAAGCGTCCTGGGTCCCAATCTGTTTGCCTACACAACACTTCTTGGTCTAATAATTTCTTCCAAATGGTCTAAATTATCACTTGCATGCCGATGACACATAGATATGGCTGATTTTGAAATCCGCTGAACCAGCTATTTCTATCCAAGTTATTGATTAATGTCTTAAAATCCTGTATAAATGGATGGAGGCGAATAAACTCCAACTCAATGCCTCAAAAACCGACATTATGCTGCACATTCGTAAACCAATTGATCAACTACCAATATCATTGAAGTCTAATGTGATAGAACTAGCTCCTGTAAAAAAAGCATGCAACCTTGGCGTTATCTTCAATAAGCAGTTAAACTACTGACAGGTCTCATAATAAAACGGTCATTAAATCTAGCGGCTTCTGGTTGAAACAGCTGGGCAGTCTTCGCCAATAAATGCAGTGCAGTGATTCATTGATAACTTTAGTACATCTGTTTATCACATCTAGAATTTATTGTTGCAGTTATCTTTTGTATATCAATCTCCCAAAGAAAAGAAACTAAAAGACAACAACAAATCCAAAGTGAAGCTGTGCATCTGGTTACTTCGGTTCCCTAAAAAAGCATCGTCAAAGTCTCTTTTGAACAAACTCCACTGGCTACCTGTCGAACAAAGAATTAATTTCAAAGTACTGCTTCTTATACACAACATCTTCCACGGTGGAGCACCTACTTACTTGCGTGATACATAACAGCTCCAATGATCTCCATTCAACACTTGATCATCCGCTGAAGAATTTATCAAGATACGAACATCAAAAAATATATATCAGCATTTTGGAGATCCCGCGTTTTTTGTTGTTGCGATAAAAATGTGGAATTCCTTGCCTTTTTGTTTATATACTATCATTGACATCGCTGTATTTTAAACCAAATAGAAAATACATCTCTTGCTGGGTCCTTCTCAGTGCTTCTGACATCCTCCATTGTGATAATTGTTGGTCCCATATATAAAAACATTATTATTAGAATTATGTGATGACTGCTTTTTGTAAGCCTCATAGTGATATAGGAAGGAATTAAATAGACCGGATGGCTTAAAAGATAATTTTATTTCGTCAAATTTTCACTGCACAGCAGCAAGTAAGCAATATATAAAGCATGCTGTGTAATAATGTGGGATGTAAAAGGATTGCGTCAGAGACATATACAGAAAATACAATATAATATATCGATCCAAAAGGGTATTCAAAAAAAATGTATTCAGTGAAATGAGTGCAAAATTTCAAGGTTAAAAGTATACAAAGAATAAGGAAATCATCGATACCAGAGCGTTCAGTGCGTCTGCTGAGGGTAGGATTAGAGGATCCAATGTGAATTAATTATTTTATTAGACAGTCTAGTTGATTGTGAGCACTATCGATAATATCGAAGTTAGGAGAAGATTAGGGGGAAGCTCTTTTATGTTTAGAGAAGGCGTTGTTGGGATAAGAGGCTGGATTGTTGATGGCCCGAATATGTTCTCTAGTATACGGTCGTGAAAAGGTCTTGTAGTCATTCCAATATATTATTGAGAGCATTCGTTGCATTTTCCTCGATAAACCACAATTTTCCTTAGAGAATTCTTTGAATGTTCACAACTAGTGCGGGAGCAGATAGCTGGATGGTGGATTTTCTTGTTGAATAAGTCTTTGAGTTTGTTCGTGGGCTTGTGAATGGTTTTGATGGATAATTTGCTTTTTGTGACGGCCTCATTGATTTTCCGTGAGAATTTATCTGATGTGAAAGGTATAAACATGTAAGAATGTTTGGTTTGATCAGAGGGGTTCTTGGTTTTATATTTTGTTTTCTTTCTGAGTAAGTTGATGTTGGTATAACCGTGATCTGATTTTTTTTGCGAATACCATTATGGATCGATGTATTGTATTGTATTGTAGTCTCTGTATATTTCTCTGACGCAATCCTCTGGAACTCCACATTATTATACATAACGTGATTTATATATTGCTTACTTGTTCATTTTACCTTTATAAATGTCGTGATCATGCCGCAGTGCAGTGAAAATTTGACGAAATAAAATTATCTTTTAAGCCATCTGGTCTATTTAATTCCTTCTTATAACTATTATTATTATTACTATATGCAACCTAGGTGTTCCAGAGTGTTTTTGACATTAAAATAATAGCGTATATCTATTAAATAATCTCATAGATATTTGTTTTGAACATTTAGGTGTTATTATTGAGGATATATCCAAAGGCTTATCTCCTACTGTACATATCTGGATAATGTTCTCCTGCTCTGTATTAAAGTATTAAATAAATTCCGAAAATATGAATTTAACTTGGTTATCCAAATACTTTACAGTAATCCGACTGTTATTGAAAATAGGAATAAAAAATATTAAAAGTACATATGATGTGAAATTAATAAATAACATTAAAAAATTACAATAAGTATTTAAGTACGACAAGGTAATAATACTCAATAATAATATGAATAACTAAGTATATTACCATCGGGCTATATTTTGCAGTCAATGCTCGAACATATATATGTTATATTAATTTTTATTGTTCTATACAACGGAGTAAATATTGTTTTTCTTTTTCGAAATTCAGAATCTTTTCGTGAGTTCAAATATGGTTACAACAAGCATCCCTGTATTAATTGGTAAGTAAAATCTTCAGAACATAGTGATACAAGATTTTTATATATTGTTAATATACTTTTGTTAGTTGGATTTGTTTTATTCTTCGATGTAAATGCAATATAAATATATGATTAAACTATGTATAGCATTTCATATCGATATTCTACCGTTCGCGATGTACATTAATTAGATGCGTTAAATGTAATACGTAACAGTTTTTCTACTATCAATAGTAGTATCGAAGAATGCACTCTAATTCACCCCCCCGCCTTCCG